>CM041780.1:155876670-155897296 GCA_023374045.1 Limonium bicolor
CTAATGACCTTAGTCTGCTGTGTTAGAAAATTTGGTAATGCGATGCGATGCGATGGTATAATTAATTAATTAATGGAATGGAAGTAAAGCCAAGAGGATGTGGCTCTTGGTGCGCGCTGTGATCACAAAAACGATACCAGGATGTCCGCGTACGGGTCCGTAAGTATCAAGAAAATTTCCCGTGAGCTAGAATGGCTCGTTGGTCGGAGACTCTACCGTTGGAGTGGCTACTGCCGTGGTGACCGCCATAATATATGGGTAACTAGAAACATGTCGTTTTAACGAGACATTGTCACTAGGTATAACTGAACAACTAAAACAATTGAGACTTATACAGTGGCGAACAATACCATGGACGAGACTTAATGCTTCTTTATTATTCTCGTTGTTTCGCTTTGTTGTTCATTGGTTACACTTGTGGTTATTTTGTTGTGTGTTGATGGTTGGATGGAGCCTACAAGGCTAAGGTAAATTAAATGAAAACTGTACGCTACGACGAATGTACATTGTACATTATATTGTTATTACTCGATACGTTCGATGTTAAATGTTGTATGGAATAAAATGAATGTTTGGATATTTGGATGGATGGTTGAATGTTTATGGATATTTGGATGGATGGTTAAATTTATTATGCATGTTTATTACAGTATTGAATATATCTGTAGAATGGTAAAGCATGAAACCAATCTAATAATAAGATGGTTAAAATGACAAGTGACCATTAGGGTCCAGGCCCGGCATACTCAGCGTCTATCGCTGATACTACACCATTACAGGTTGTTGATCATTGTCGGAGCTGAAGAGCAGGTACAGGGTAATTGGAGTTTTGCTTTTGCTACTACACATGGAGATGTTGTGTAGCACTGAGGATGGGGAATTGTAATATGGTGAGGTTGTGTATATTCAGGTTTGGGTAGACGCTCACTTGTCGATGTTTATGATTTATGGATTTAGTATGATGTATAGGAATTTCTCGTTATCACTGCGGTTAGCAGTTTGTTTATTTTGGAAGTTGGATGTAGTTTGGCTACGTGCTCGCATGGGCGAGTAATGGCCGGTGACACCTGAGTGAGTTTTGTAATTGTTGTTTATTTTCCGCTATGAGACGTTTTATTTATTGCTACGTGAGAGATTATATCATGATTATGGAGAGGGGTGTTACAGTTACAGTGTTCACACGTTTTTAAAAGATATGCCGGAACACATAGACCCGGCAAGACATCCGGCACAAGGATTTTTGATGTCTATAAAAGGAGGCCGAGTCATTTTTGGTCATTATCATCCTACATATTTCCACACTCAGAAAATCCTCAAAATCATCCCGAAGTGCTGCTGGAGGAAGATCTTGCATCATTTACAAGGAGAAGAAGAAATTGTCATCGGGTTAAGACTAAGACCATTCTCCTTCTCCCCTTGTTGTTCTTCTTCCATTAAAGAAGAGGATGCATTAGAATCCTTAGTAGTTTCTGATTTGGAACGGTTCTCTTTGTAAACACACTATGATCATTCAATAAAAGTTATAAGTTTCAACTTGGAATTTTGAGTATCTTGCAATTGGAATGAAGTAACTTCTCCTTCCATTTACTTCAAATTCTGACTTTGTTAATCAAAACAAAGGCAGAATGGTTGAGGAATTCCAAGTGGTCTTTCCATTTGTCTTTTACAATTTATAAGATAAAATTTAAGATTTGGAATTAACCATGTTATTCTCACCTTTTCGGTTCGTTGATTGGCAAGAGATTTACTAGTTTTGATAATGAATAGGGAGTGCTTTGTTTCAGCTTCGAACTGGAAAAAGTAACTTGACATTTTGAATATGCCGGGTAGCATGCCGGGTATCATACGTCTGGCACATTCAAGGTTCTTGAATATGCCGTGCACATTATGTCCGACATGATATCTGGCATTTTCAAAAGTTGACTAATTCGAAATTTAGTCTTTTCCTTGGTGATCATACGTGTTTTTATGACGTTTATCATTTCGAATCTAGGACGGATCATTGTAAATATCATTTAGGTTAGATTTTAGGTAGTTTTCTTAATTTGAAATTATACTCATTTCCCCTATTTAGTTTAGGCAATTACCAAGGCTAGGACTGATTTTCTATACAAGTCCCTAGGGTTCGATATTCTTGGTCTTAATATGCTTCCTTAATACTTTGACTGGGATTTTTGTTACCCGTATTTAGAGTTGTATGTTTTTTATTCTTTTCATTACTTTATTATTTGATTCTTTTGTACATTAATTTACCCTATAAATTCTTAGTTAACGGATGCCGCCAACACTGCTTAGCAAGCAAAGTAAATTAAAGGCCGCAAAATCCTTCACACCCAACCCCCTCCCTCCTTGCTCCTAGATAGCACCTCATGCTTCAACCAATAAATATGCTTTTTATGAGCACTACCTCCCCACCAAAAGCTAGAGACCAACCCCTAGAGCTTAGACAGGAGGGCTCGAGGAAACTTGAAAACTTGCATAGCATAGGACTGGATAACCTGAAGAACACTTTGTATAAGAATAAGCCGGCCCGCTTAAGAGACCTTCCGGTCCCAACTCTGAACACGCTCCCACATCCGATCATAAACAAACTGAACCACTGAGAGCTTAGAGCGGCCCAGGCTAGTCGGAAGGACTAAGTAACTCTGGATCGAAGGGACCTCCTGAACCCCAAACACCCTCCCAACCTCAAGCCTACGCCACATCTCCATCCACCGGCTAAAGACAATTGACGACTTAGCCCTACTAACAAACTGCTCGGATGAATGAGCAAAGGAGGCAAGAAACCCCTCCACCACAACATCCTATGAATGAACACCTTAACCAAAAATTAAACAATCATCTGCAAAAAAGAGAGGCCCAATGGAAGGACTAGCCCTCTCCACCTTAACCCTTGAAATAATACCTGCATCCTGAAACAGCTACAGGCCCGACCAGAGGACACACATCAGAAAGAGATAGGGGGACAGAGAATCACCTTGACATAAACCCCGCCCTGGAGAAAAAGAACCACCCGGTTGACCATTAATCAGCACCGCCATAGAGAGAGAAGTCACACAATTCATAGTAGGCACGACCCAGCAATCCAGAAGGCCCAAACTCCGTAAGACCATTTCCAAGAAGTCCCACTCCATCCGATCATACACCTTCTTCATATCAAGTTTCAACCCATAATAACCTATGCGAAACATAGACCTCAGACGCATAAAATGAAAACTTCGGTAATTGTGATAACTGACTTCTCTTTTATCCTATAACTTTCACTTCTTTTTAACAATAAATCATACATTGCAAACTACTATTCAAGTATAAACAAATTAAAAATACGCATGATCTTGATTTTGTATCTAAATTTCATTATTTATTTATTGTTTGAATGATATATGGTACTCTTATATGATTGATAGTATAGTCGGTAATTTCAATTTTCAACATGATCCATAAACTAATATGAATCTAATATGAAATTTAAAGGCTTGAGCTTAATTTTTTGTCATAATTAAATAAACGTGGTTTGTTAGGTTGATTACTTAATAACTGTGTTGAGTATAATTTATCAACGAACTATATACTCATTCTAAACTTTTTCAAAATATTTTTTATGACATAAACTTATTTTCATTTACAAATTTATATCGGTATAAACATCTAACCCTTAAAGGTGATATACACCTTGGGAGCTCTCCACCATTAAACCCAAAATAATAGAATAAGATAACTCATGGTATGTAGAGCCCTTTTTTTTAGTTAAACTAGGTTTGAAAGATTACCTTTGAGATTTATAAGGTTAACTTTTTTATTTATTTGTGCTGCCTACAACTATGGGGATATCTAGGTATAGACTTGATGAAATAAAAACTTAAATTGACTTATACAAAATAAGTCCTAATTCCGACCAAGATTTTCTATGTAAGATTTAAAATTATATTATTCAAAGAAGGTTTTGCATTGAAATTGATCAATTTCATATTTTTCACTTTGAAGCTTTAATAAAATATTGACTTAATTTAATTTATGAACTTATGTTTTGGCATTATCTTGTTTTAATACAAGGTTATTTGAATTGTAAATATTGAAATCTAAATTATCTAACATCTGCCAAGCCTTTTGGATATACATTATACTTTTAGAAAAAATAATACGTAGATTTTAAAATGAGTTGATTTGTTTAATGTGTATATTTTCACTACAAATTCTCACTTTTAATGCATACCTCAGGAGTGAATTCTGTAAAATAGGTTCCATCCTAATACCAACTGCATTAGGTGCAGTAACCAATAGGCTATATGAACGACTTACTAGATATATTAGTCTTTGATGTAGGTTTCTTTATCTCACTCACACTTGATCTCTAACATCCCTCCTCAAGTTTGAGTCTCCTACCTCCATTGCCTCTCACATTGCATCCTTACTGCTTGGACCCCACTCAGTACTAGCCCGGTTCCCTTCTTTGATTTACCGTGACATAGTCCGCTTCTAGTCTGGTGATAAGTCGGGAATTTACCTATTTCTATGGGGTTTATTTATGCCTAATTCGTTGACTTTTACCACTAAATTGCCGTCTTATGAGTATTTTTTAGGTTCATGTTGCAATTGTCTTCTATGATGAGTTTTTGTGCCATTTCAGGTAAAAAAATCTCAAGAAAGCACTTTCCCTATCATTGTTGAAGTATTTTGGCTTTTCAAACAAGTTGAACGGAGTGAAGACGCACATTATCCAACAATTTCAGGTTAGGTCCGGGACCTCATACAAGCCCTAAGTCCCGGACCAACCCTTAGACAGACTCTCGACCTCTTTTGAAGACGAGTCCTTGACTTGATACACATCCTAAGTCCCGGACCACAACCAAGCCTCACTCTCGACCAGTTTTAAGGACGGGTCCGGGACTTGATACACATCCTAAGTCCCGGACCACAACCAAGCCTCACTCTCGACCAGTTTTAAGGATAGGTCCTGGACTTTATACATATCCTAAGTCCTGGACCATACGTAGAGACTTACTCTCAGCGGTTTTTAAAGGGTGGTCTGGGACTTTAGTCTTGGACTAAGTCCCTGACCAAACAAATAAATCACGGCTTGATTCTTTACGGAAGGGAGGAAATTAAAGATAAAAAAGAAGATTTTGGAAGGACGATATATACAGAGAACACACGAGAGAGGAGATATGCCAGAATAGAGTTTTTGACACAGAATTGCACACAGAACACAAGGGAGAGAGAGAAAAGGTTGAGCTTTGGGAAGATAGTGGAGATTACTCAAGAGAGAAGACTGAAGGCTAAGAACAGAGAATTCGCGACGGCTACCGAAATCAGAGTTTCTTCTAGTTCTTCCTTCCCTGAGTCTGTTCTATTTAATTTGAACACTGTTAGCATGACTATGTCTGAGTAGTCCCTTTTTAATTCCGGTTTGCAATGTATCCCTAGATTGATTATTCATGTACCTTTGTGATTTTCTGCAATTCAATTGAATAAAGTTCTTTTCTTTACTGAATTTCCTTAATCTTTTATAATCTGACTAGTTATAGAGATTACTATTTTGTTAGCTTATAAGTGACGACTGCGGCTTTCAATTGAATACTGGAAAAGAAACGGTTAGTATAGAGATTACCATCCTCTAAATTGCTAACTGACCAATAATCTAGATTGTTCTTAAAGCAGTTAGTAAACAGTGGATTCATAATGAGAGTTAGAATTTGGTCTTTACTAATTAGAATTTGCTGAGCGGGAGACCGGAGGTAAATTACCATTGTTCTAGGGTGTTATTCAGAATTGTTTTGGAAATCACTTAGGGGAAGGAATTACAGATCTAGGGAGAAGTAGTAAACCGGGATTTCTTTCCCAAATTAAATTCGACTAAATTATTTTACTGCTATATTTTTTTGCTTTTTACTGTTTTTCAATCTATTTACAGCAATTATTCACGTCAAACTAAAACCTTCAATTTCTTGTTTTTCATACGTTATTTAGTCTTATTATTTTTGTTCGTTTAGTAAAGATTAAAACTAGACATCACATCCTCTGGTTCGATACTTATGGAATACTCTCTAATTAAAACTTGCTAGAATTGACCGTACACTTGCCGTTAGGTTTTACCCCTTTGGCGCCGTTGTCGGGGAGACAACGGTTATTTAGTTTAATCTTTATTCCAGATTTTCTTTATTTTGTTTTGTTTTAGATTTGTTTTTTATTAGTTTTCAGATTAGTTTTATTTTATGTTAAATTGTTAATTGTTTTTTTAATTAGCTGGCAGTATAATTTGATCGTTTTCTCTTTAGTTATTTTTGTTTTCTTTTACAATTTTTATTAGTTTACGTTTTGTTTGTTTTTGTTTGGTTAATTTTTACTTTATTTTATTTTTATTTGTCTTTCTTTAGTTTGATTCTATTCCAGATTTTCTTTTATTTGTTAGATTTATTTTCAAATTTTATCTTCTAGATTTTATTCTGAGTATATTTTTCGTTAGTCACTAGGATTTCTATTAGAATTGTTTTTTATTTATATTTTTGAATATTGTGTGAATTAATTCTTATATTTCTTTCTGGATTTTACTGTTTTAATTTAATTGATTCTTTTCTCTTTAATTACGCTAAATTATTTTCAGTTAGCTAATTTTTGTTTATGGTTAAAACTCGATCTGGAGGTGAACCCGAATTTGAACTCAACCTCAAGATTGAAAGGTTAGCAAGGCAGATTCGTGAGGGATTGAATCTGGATTCACCAGTAGAGGAGAAGGTTCCTGAGCCGCTTGTCATCGAAGAGGTTCCGGACATTCAACCAGAAGCTGATATGGGTGATAACAATCAAAGGCAAATGAGGGATTACACCCGTCCAAGCGTTGAGGGTCTGGTTTCACCGATAGTAATTCCTGCGTTACCTGCAGGGGTGCAGTGGCAATTCAAGACACATTATGTGACTATGGTTATGAATGCACCTCAGTTCAGCGGGATAGTCACTGAAGACCCCAATGTTCATCTCACCACTTTCCTGAGATTGGTGGGAGCATGTTCAACACCAGCTTCACAAGAGGTTGCTAGACTTACTCTTTTTTCATTCTCTCTGAGGGATAAAGCAGCTGAATGGCTAAACTCACTGGCGTCTGACAACATTGCCACTTGGGAAGGGTTAGCTAATGCGTTTTTGGCAAAGTATTTCCCTCCTTCTCGAATGGTATCCTTGAGAGGAGAGATCACTAATTTCAAGCAATTTGCTGGCGAGACATTATCTGAAGCATGGGAGCGCTTTAAAGGGATAGTGAGAAAAGTACCACATCATGGTTTGGGAGAAGAGGTAGTATTGTAGTCTTTTTACAAAGACTTGGATCCTTCTAGCCGGTTGTTGGTTGATACATGTGCTGGGGGAAGTTTAATGGAGATGTCTATTGCTAGAATTAAAGAGTAGTTGGAGACTATCACTACAGCAGCTAATCAGTGGGGAGGTACAAGATCTGGAGAGGCTGCACCAAGGAAGACTGCTGGTGTTTATGAGATGGATTTGAACACGTTTCTGGCTGCTAAGATAGAAGCAATGTCGAAGCAGTTTGAGCGCATGTGTGCAGTAATGAACCCACAGCCGAATGTAGCAGCTGCTCCTAAGGCTTACCCACCTTGTGAGTTTTATGGGAGGAGTTCTAACATGAGTCAGTGTGCTCCACCGTAAGAAGAAGCAGTCAATTATGTGGGCAACCGACAAGGAAATTATTTTGGCAACCAAGGTAACTCAGGTTACCACCCACAGCAGTAAAACCGTTACCAAGCTAGTGGTAACATTAATTTCAATCAGAGACCGCCAAAGTAGTATAATCCGTCTTATCAAAAGCCGCTGCAAAATCAGCAACCACCGAATTCAGGTGCTGGTGCATCTTCAAGTATGGATGAAGTTCTAGCCAAAATGAATGATTTCATCACTGTTAACACGAAGAAATTTTCTGAGCTAGAAGCTTTCAATCAAGAGCAGAGAACTTTCAATAATGATCAGAGGACCTTTAATAGGAACATCGAGACTCAGCTGTCTCAGATTTCTCAGCAGTTAGCTCAACGTCCTTTGGGTTCTTTGCCTAGTCAGCCAAAGCAGAATCCAAGAGAACATGCCAAGGCAATCACTTTAACAAGTGGTACACAACTTGACCCAGTGGTCCCTGAAGCTGAGGCCCCTCTTCCTAAAGATGAGCAGAATGAAAAGGCTGAACCAACTAGTTCTCAGGAGAAACCATCTGAAGAAGAGGTGACGGTTAACAAAGCTCCTACAACTTCACCACCTCCACGACGTGCAGTTGCTGAAACACCGGTTCCTTTTCCAAACCGGTTGAAGAAGAGAGACTTGGATGAGAAGTTCGATAAGTTTCTAAGAATTTTTTAAAAGTTGACAATTAACATTCCTTTTTATGAAGCTTTGAAATAGATGCCGATATATGTGAAGTTTATGAAGGACATCCTATCCAATAGAAGGTCATTGGTAGAAAAGGATACTGTGCTGCTCACCGAAAGTGTTTAAGCTATTATTTCGAAGAAGTTGCCACCTAAGCTTGATGATCCAGGTACTCCAGTCATACCTTGCGCGATAGGTAATGTGAACTGCGGTAAGGGGCTATGTGATTTAGGTGCTAGTATTAATTTAATGCCTTTGTCTATGTACTTAAAGCTCGGTTTGGGAGATGTGAGCCTACTAGAATTACTTTGCAGTTGGCAGATAGATTGATTATCTTACCAAAAGGGGTGGTAAGAGATTTAGTTGTTTCTGTTGGTACTTTTGCTTTCCCTACTGATTTTGTTATTCTAGACATGAAGGAAGACAAAGTAGTGCCACTTATTTTAGGTCGACCATTCATGCGAACAGCAAGGACCCTCATTGATGTTGAGGGGGTAAGATAATTCTGAGGTTACATGATGAGCAGCTTGTGTTTGATATGACCAAGGCTGCTACACATCCTTCTGATGTTCATGCTTGTTTTAGTATGGACTGTATTGACACTCTAATGCAGGACTATTCATACAGCCCAACTAAGCTTGATGAATTGGAGAAGTGTTTGGTAGATTCAATAGATAGCACTCACGATGATTCTAAGGTCTCTGCCACAACATTCCAGCTCTCTACTGGGTGGCCATATTGAAAGAACTACAGAATTGAGGAGGAACAGCTGAACCGAGTTCCAAAGACACTTGCACCTTCTGTGGAATCACCACCTTCTCTTGAACTAAAACCACTTCCTAGTCACCTTAAATATGCTTTCTTAGTTCCTCCATCTGATTTGCCTGTTATTATTTCTAATGCTTTGACTGATGAACATGAGGAAGCTTTACTCCTGATTCTCAAGAGGAACAAAGAGGCGTTGGGATGGTCCATCGCTGATATCAAAGGTATTGCTCCCACATTCTGCACTCATCGCATTTATCTTGAGGAGAATTACAAGCCATTGAGACAACCCCAACAAAGGTTGAACCCAAACATGAAGGAGGTAGTTAAGAAGGAGGTTATCAAGCTCTTGGATGCAGGTATTATCTATCCAATCTCTAACAGTGAATGGGTAAGTCCTACGCAGGTAGTGCTTAAGAAGGGAGGTTTAACTGTGGTACCTAATAATAAGGGTGAGTTAGTTCCTTAGCGTACTGTTACTGGGCATAGAGTTTGTATTGACTATCGAAAATTGAATGCCCCCACTAGAAAAGACGATTTTCCCCTCCCCTTTATTGACAAGATGTTAGAAAGGCTTGCAGGATAAGAATATTATTGCTTCCTAGATGGTTACTCCGGTTATTTTCAGATTCCAATTGCTAAGGAAGATTAGGAGAAAACCACTTTTACATGTATGTATGGTACTTATGCTTATCGACGCATGCCTTTTGGTTTATGTAATGCACCAGCCACTTTCCAACGGTGCATGATTGTTATTTTTGCTGATTTTATTGAAAAGTGCATCGAGATCTTTATGGATGATTTTTTTGTATTTGAACTGACTTTTGATTCTTGCTTGAGAGACTTGGATTTAATCTTAGCCAGGTGCAGTGAAACTAACTTGGTGCTTAATTGGGAGAAGTGCCACTTCATGGTGCAGGATGGCATTGTGTTAGGACACAAAATTTCCAAGAAGGGGATTGAGGTATATAGGGCTAAGGTTGAAGTGATTGAGCAACTGCCACCACCATCATCGGTAAAGGATGTCCGGAGTTTTCTCGGTCATACAGGTTTTTATAGGCGTTTTGTTAAGGATTTTTCTAAGATCTCTAAGCCTCTTTGTGATTTGTTAATTAAGGATGCTAAATTTGAGTTCATAAAAGAGTGTTTAGATGCTTTCAATTTGCTTAAGGCTAAATTGGTTTCTGCACCTGTAATTGTTGCTCCTGACTGGTCATTACCTTTCGAGATTATGTGTGATGCTAGAGATTACGCTTTGGGAGCAGCTTTGGGTCAAAGGCATGACAAAGTGTTGAGGATAGTCTACTATGCTAGTAAGACCATGAATGATGCGCAGAAGAATTACGTAACCACGAAGAAGGAGCTGCTGGCAATTGTCTTAGCATGTGATAAGTTTCAACCTTACATCATTGGTAGCAAAGTCATTGTGCACACCGACCACTCCGCTCTCAGGTATCTCTTTGAAAAGGTTGATGCTAAACCTCGTTTAATTAGATGGATTTTGCTTTTGCAAGAATTTGACATTGAAATCAGAGATAAACTTAGAGCGCAGAATGGCGTGGCTGATTACTTATCCCGTATGGAAGTCCCGGACGATGGCAAACCGATCAATGAGTATTTTCCTGATGAGTATGTCTACATGGTTGGTTGCAAAACGGACCCTTGGTATGCTGATATCGCGGATTTCTTAGCTAAGGGAATCATTCCTCCAGAATTGACATATCAGCAGAAGAAGAAGTTCTTCTCCACGGTTAAGCATTATCTTTGGGATGATCCTTTTCTGTTCAAGGTTTGTGCAGACGGTATGATTCGTAGGTGTGTTTCTGAGGATGAAGCTAGAGATATCCTTTCACATTGTCACTCTAGAGAAGCAGTGGGTCATTTTGGTGCGGCTGGATTCTTTTGGAAAAACTTGAATAACGATTGTTATCAGTTTGTTTCCACATGTGACCAGTGTCAAAGGCAGGGAAATTTATCCAAACGTCATGAGATGCAATTGAATTCTATCTTGGAAGTCGAGCCGTTTGATCTATGGGGCATTGATTTTATGGGACCGTTTCCATCATCTCAAGGTAACCTCTACATCTTGGTAGTAGTGGATTATGTTACAAAATGGACTGAAGCAATAGCAGCACCTATCAATGATGCAAGAGTAGTGTTGAAGATTTTGAAGCGGAATATATTCACTCGTTTTGGTGTCCCGCGAGCAATCATTAGTGATGGAGGTACCCACTTCTGCAACAAACAGTTTGACGCTCTTCTGCAAAAGTATGGCGTACGACATAAGGTTTCTCTACCGTAATCCACAAACAAACAGGCAAGCCGAGATTACAAACATAGAAATTAAGTGGACCCTCCAGAAATCTGTCACATCCTTGAGGCGAGACTGGTAGCTCAAGCTAGATGATGCCTTGTGGGCATACCGCACTGCCTTCAAAACACCCTTAGGTATGTCTCCGTACAGGTTGGTTTATGACAAGACATGTCACTTGCCTGTAGAGTTGGAGCATAAGTCTTTTTGGGCAATCAAAGCGTTAAATTTTTATCTACAAAAGGCTGGTGAGAAGCGCAAATTGCAGTTGTGTGATCTGGACGAATTTAAGGAGAAAACTTATGAGAATGCCAAGATCTACAAGGAGAGAACAAAGAGATGGCATGATAAGCTATTGGTCAAGAGAGAGTTTAACATTGGGGATAAGGTCCTGCTATTCAACTCCCGCCTGAAACTGTTCCCAGGAAAGTTAAAGTCTTATTGGTCCGGACCATTCATGGTGACAAGTGTCTCTCGCCTTATGGAGCCATCGGTTTAATCAACACCTAAGGGGAAACATTCAAAGTCAACGGGTCCCAGCTGAAGCATTATTTCAGTGGTGACATCGCCAAGCTTCACTCGGTGATCACGGTGCACGACCCTCCATACTGAGTATGCAGTTGTACGATGAGAATGCAAAGTACAAAGGAGAAAGTCTAGTGGAAGAATTTTCATTGTGGTTTGGGACATTGTCCTGATTCTGAGTCCCGGACCAAGCAAAGTCAAGACTTTCGGCAGGAATTAGAGGGTGGTTCGGGACCTGGTACATATCTTAAGTCCTGGACCCACGAAGGACAGAAATAACGACAAGTCGTAAGAGGTGGTCCGGGACCTGTTCCATATCTTAAGTCCCGAACCCAAACTCAAGGAACTTTCGGTGGAAAATTGGAGCTGGTTCGGGATCTTACCCATATCTTAAGTCCCGGACCATAAATGTTGCAGAATCTTGACCTGTTTTATCCTGTGGTCCGGGACCGGACCCAAACCATAAGTCCCGGACCCTCAACAGTACCAAAAAATAAAAAGCCCCGCACTCGTGTCGTCTTCTTCCCCAAACTCTACAACCCTAAAGAAAAACAGACGCCGCTCCCAGCCAGTCTTCCAGCTCCGTCGCCTCCAGCAACCACCGTCCACATCACCACCTGCACTCGCCTCATTCCACACACACCAATCACCACCCACAACCGGCCACACACCAGTCACCAGCCGAGATAGTGCCACACTACACCACCACCCGTCTACCTCCGTCGTCTCCGTTTTCGTCTCCAGCCACCTACCTACACCATCTCCATCATCATCTTCATCGCCCAGCCACTCACCACACCCGACCACCACACCCAATCCCATCTCCATCGCTACCACCCGTTACCCACCCCCGCCTGTCGTTCGACCATCACTCCAGCCACCACATCTCAAACCCCGTCTCCACCACCAATCGACTCCCACCCAGCTAGCACTTTCACCACCAACCTTCCACCCGTTGCCCTCATCCAACTAGCCTCCACACCAATTCCCGTCACTCACCCCTTCAGCCGACGCACCACCACCAATTCCTTTTTCCAAAAATTCCATGGCTCCCAAATGTGCCTGTCGTTCTTTCACCGTTGGAGCTTCCTCATCGTCAGAAGCTGCTCCAATTCAGGTGCGGGAGATGGTCGATTCAGAGTTCATCAATGAGGCTGCTACTAACTGGTTCCTTGCGCGGGAACGGAAAATCATTGCTGAAAGGTCAGTCTGCCCAACTCTGATTGCTGAGTTTGATTTGGAACGGTTGTTTAGCGAAAGAAGATGGTTATGTCTGCTGAATAGGGGTGGAAAATTTTACCTAAGGCTGGTCAAATTGCTTTACGCGAATGCGACTTTGAATGAGAATAGGAGTGCAATTACATATGTGGTTAAGGGGAAGGACAATCTGGTGAATGCCTCCAGCATTAGGAGGTTTCTGAATTTGCCTATAGCCACTCCGATTCCTGCACAGGAGAATAGAGATAATCAGGCTTTGTTAGAGCGTCAGGTTAAGGAGTATTACATAAATCTGATTGTTAATGATCCTGAGGTCCAGAACCGACAGAGGAGAAATAATCGGGATAAAAAGGTAGTTACTGGGGATAAGCTACCTACCCCAGTCGAGCATCTGATTTTGGGGATACTCATGTACAATGTTCGCCCCCGGAGTGCGCAGATCTGAACATTTTGGACTGCTGTTTCTTGCGCTATATTCTGGATGATGATTTTTCTTGGGCAGTGGTCCCGATATCTCTGCATCGTATTATATTTCAGTCCATGGTCCGGGTGATTGAGACGGACAGCAGTGCTTCTCTGCCATTCTTGTACTTTCTCCAGTTTTTGTTCACTGATGCTCAGGTAGATTTTACGGATGAGCAGCCCCAGTTTCCCCGGTCTCCTCTCGACATGAAGATGATAAGGTTCTTTCAGTGGGAGAAGACCGAGGGTTAGTGGGTGAAGCGACGTCGCGCTCTACCTGGTGTGCTAGCTCCTCAACCTGCTGAGGCTGAGTCGTCTGCTGCTGCCACTGGTGGTGAGGTCCCTAACGTCCCGATGACTGCTGGTTCGGCCCCGGGATATGATGAGTTACTTCGTGAGTTTTATGATTGGAGGGGGATGGCCACAACACGTTTCGATGGTTTTGCTGCTTATATGACTCATGTGTACACTTGTTTGGATGAGATGAGTTCGAGCCTCTATGATTATGGAGCGCAGATCTCAGCTTTGGAGGCCCGCCAGACGGACTATGAGGTTAGACAGGAGGCGCTGTTTGCTGACTATGAGGCTCGCTAGGAGGCATGTTTCTCTGCCTATGATGTCCGCTTTGCTCAGCTAGAGTCCTAGTGTTTCCCTCATGATCATCCACCACCTCAGTAGATCATTTGCTGGTTTATTTTCTTTTATTATCAGACTCTTTATCTTTTATTGCTATTTTTGCTTTTCTTTTATTTATTTATTTTCGCTATTTTGATGTCTTTTTAGATTTTTAGTTAGCATTTTTGCAAATTTTTCTTTAATGACTGGGATGTAATTGATAATTCTGCTAACTCTGCTACGGGAATGTGATCCCTTATATTTGTTGCAAAGCTTTGTCTGCTTTTCTTTGTTATTCTTCCAGGCTTGCCAATGTTTAGTTAGTTTTGAATACATTACGAAGGAGACTCTGCCCAATTCTTTCCAGAATTCCATCTGCCCGATCTCTTCACCAATTTTTCAGGGGAGTTTTGTTCCTCCTTTTGCACTTTATTTTTATTTTGAAAGCAATGAGGGGATTGCTTAATTCTAAAGTGTGAGAAAGGGGGTTGCACTTGTTTTTATTTTGAAAGCAATGAGGGCATTGCTTAATTCTAAAGTGTGAGAAAGGGGGGTGCACTTGTTTTTATTTTGAATATCAATTTGCTTATTTTTCTTTGACTTTTCACATTATTTGTCTTTCTATCACTGAATTTTGCTGACCCTCAACAAAAATTTTCTATTTTGACATACTTGGTTTTGATTTGTGGTAAGATGAGTCGGGTGGGAATACCGTACAAGTAGCACTTATTCTAAAGTTGAATTTGGACTTCGGTCATTGAAACTCTGGTTATATTGCTTGTATGTATAGATTTGTTAAATTTTTTATCTATTTCTTTCAATAAACAGTGAGACCATTTTGTGATTGTTTATGTTTGGACTAACTTGAGGCTTTGGAATGTTATGGAGAGAAAGGAAGGAACGGACAAAGGCAAGGTACTCCTCTAATCTATTTTGAACTGGAACAGGCCTCTCCCATCTGGTTATTAAGCCCTTGGAGTGCCTCATCACTCATCTACCTAAGATCATCTGATCTGAGATAGAAGGCCCAACACCGCTACATGGATGGGGAGAAAAGTCTGGGGGGATGAAAATAATAATGCTAACTCAGAAAATCAGGAGAAAAGTACTTTCATTTCAATAAGTTAATTGCAAATTCTTCCTTGATTATGAGTACGTGGCAATGAAAGGTAATGTGGAATATGACATTACTTCTTGCCCCTTGTCGTCCATTGGATTGTGGAAAGTAAATGGAAAGTAAGGCCTTAACTGAAATCTAGACTGAACGGTCATAATAATTGTCTCAGACATTTAACAATATCTTCATTTCACTGTTTATGAAAACCTGCAGTACTAACCATTGTGACATGTGATTGTTGTTCGATATTAGATTTCCTTGTACACTTTTCCTGAACTGATGATTCCCCGCTATCGAAATCTAGTATATTCTTATTGCAGTATTTGCTTGAGGGCAAGCAAAGGTTAAGTGTGAAAAAGTTGATAAGTCGGGTATTTACCTATTTCTATGGGGTTTATTTATGCCTAATTCATTGATTTTTACCACTAAATTCCCGTCTTATGAGTATTTTTGAGGTTCATGTTGCAATTGTCTTCTATGATGAGTTTTTGTGCCATTTCAGGTAAAAAAATCTCAAGAAAGCACTTTCCCTATCATTGTTGAAGTATTTTGGCTTTTCAAACAAGTTGAACGGAGTGAAGACGCACATTATCCAACAATTTCAAGTTAGGTCCGGGACCTCATACAAGCCCTAAGTCCCGGACCAACCCTTAGACAGACTCTAGACCTCTTTTAAAGACGGGTCCGGGACTTGATACCCATCCCAAGTCCCGGACCACAACCAAGCCTCACTCTTGACCAGTTTTAAGGACGGGTCCGGGACTTGATACACATCCTAAGTCCCGGACCGCAACCAAGCCTCACTCTCGATCAGTTTTAAGGACAGGTCCGGGACTTTATACATATCCTAAGTCCCGGGCCATACATAGAGACTTACTCTCGGCAGTTTTTAAAGGGTGGTCCGAGACCTTAGACTTGGACTAAGTCCCGGACCAAACAGATAAATCACGGCCTGATTCTTTACGGAAAGGAGGAAATTAAAGATAAAAAAGAAGATTTTGGAAGGACGATATATACAGAGAACACACGAGAGAAGAGATATGCCAGAATAGAGTTTTTGACACAAATTGCACACAAAACACAAGGGAGAGAGAGAAAAAGGTTGAGCTTTGGGAAGATAGTGGAGATTACTCAAGAGAGAAGACTGAAGGCTAAGAACAGTGAATTCACGACAGCTACCGAAATCAGAGTTTCTTCTAGTTCTTCCTTCCCTGAGTCTGTTCTATTTAATTTGAACACTGTTAGCATGACTATGTCTGAGTAGTCCCTTTTTAATTCCGGTTTGCTATGTATCCCTAGATTGATTATTCTTGTACCTTTGTGATTTTTTACGATTCGATTGAATAAAGTTCTTTTCTTTTCTGAATTTCTTTAATCTTTTATAATCTGGCCAGTTATAGAGATTACTATTTTGTTAGCTTATAAGTGATGACTGCGGCTTTCAATTGAATACAGGAAAAGAACTGGTTAGTATAGAGATGGTAATTCCTCTAAATTGCTAACTGACCAATAATCTAGATTGTTCTTAAAGAAGTTAGTAAACAGTGGGTTCATAACGAGAGTTAGAATTTGGTCTTTACTAATTAGAATTTGCTTAGCGGGAGACCGGAGGTAAATTACCATTGTTTTAGGGTGTTATTTAGAATTGTTTTGGAAATCACTTAGGGGAAGGAACTACAGATCTAGGGAGAAGTAGTAAACCGGGATTTCTTTCCCAAATTAGCATCAACTCAATTATTTTACTACTATATTTTTCTTCTTTTTACTTCAATCTATTTACAGCAATTATTCACATCAAACTTAAACCCCTAATTTCTTGTTTTTCATACGTCGTTTAGTCTTATTATTTTTGTTCGTTCAGTAAAGATTAAAACTAGACATCGCCTCCTTTGGTTCGATACTTAGGGAATACTCTCTAATTAAAACTTGCTAGAATTGACCGGTACACTTGCCGTTAGATTTTACCCCATCATCTGGTGTCCATTAAGACAGTGGTGCATCATCCAAGGCTGAGCCCGGATTCTGATACCATGTTATATTGCAGCAACTTGTAGTTAATTTATGAAGAGAAGAATGAAGAAGGGAATAATAAGAGAGTGGGGAGATTGAAGATTTCTTACTATTCGAGTGTGTATGTAGAACTATACAAGGGAGCCTATACATTAGAGAGAGGGAGAGACTATACAAAACAAAGATGGAACTAATCAAAGAGAATAAATAAACTTACCTAAAAAGAAATAACTACCTCCTAAAAGGAATATGAAGAATGGACTACATGAGGAATATAGGGAATGCGAAATTCACATATGATTGAATTGGTTTTGGTTGTGTTACCCTTGAAGTCTCTTTGTTAACATGTTTGCTAACTATGAATGAGTATATATGTGTTGGAAATTGATCATTCCACTTCGTATTTGATCTCAAATGTTTTGAAAATCAATCTCCACATGCTTAGTTCTTTCATGAAAAATTGGGTTCTTAGCAATGTATATGGTTAACTTATTGTTACAATGAATTGGAATGAGATTAATACTATCAATGCCCAATTCGGACATACGTTTAGTGAGCCAGAAAAGTTCAGTAACAACCTTACGCATGGTTCTATATCCTACTTCAGTAGAAGAAAGAGAAGCACATGGTTGTTTCTTCGATTTCCAAGATATAGAAGATCCTCCAAACAGGATAAAGAACCCACCAGTTGACTGCCTCATTAAAGGGCAAGCAGCCAAATATGAGTAAAAATAACCTACTAGGTCCATAGAAGGTTTGCTGTTGAGAACTATTTTGTTGTCAACAGTGTCTTTGACGCACTGTTGATAAGCCTCAGACTTATCATATTTTGTGGGCTAGATTTGTAAGAATATTAGTCAAATAAGGATAAAATAGCTAGTATTTATGTTATATTATATATAAAGTTTATTATTTATGTTCAGACTTATGTTTTCTATGTTTTCATGCAAGGAATAAATTCTAATCAAATGATGTCGGAAGTACGATTCATGGTAGTAGTGGAGCAGCCAGAAGACATGCCGGATGCAATGCCTGGTACATCCTATCCAGCACAAGTGAAGAGTCACCTCGGTTCGCCAAAAGTTGGTAGTTAATTACCGTTACCAAACAAGCCAGTGTCGGGTATGGTGCCGGACATCCCTTATTCAGCACAAGCATCCCTTCACTGATTTGGCGGTTTAATTAACAGTTAAACAACACATTTTGCACGTGGTGTCGGGTACTCCACACCCAGCATGACACGCGGCACATGTGGGAATTGCGGTCTATAAATAGGTCGAAATTATCCACGTTTCAAGACACTTCAACACATCCATACACTTCACTCACACTGCAATTCCGCATCCATCCCATGTGTTGGTGTCCACGGAAGTTCTGCGCATCCTTCCAAACGAAGAGAAGAAGATCCTTGTCGGGTTAAGGCTATGACCAATCTCCTTATCCTCTTTGTATTTCTTTTTTTATCTGGGTGGATGGTGAAGTAGAATTCCTTGTTTGTTCTTGGTTAGGGATGAATTCCTCTTTGTAAAACAATATGATTATTTCAATATAATTTCAAGCATTCATTTTGATTTGGTTCTTCTATCAAGTGAATTTAGTTGGCCACTTGTTCTCTTTGTGCAGATTCTACTTGAGGAAGAAAAGCCCAAGAGTAGAATAGGTTAAACATTCTTAATGGTCTTTAATGTTTTCATCTATGATTTATAGTTAGCATATTAGATTAAGAATGAACCTATCTTTCTCCACTATCTTGTTCGTTTCATGGCATGACATGCTCGATTCGATAATAGGTGGTGAGTTTCCTGTTATCAGACCCGAAACTGGAAATAAAATTGACAAATTGGCCCTGCCGGGTGGAGCGCCAGGTGGCTGGCGTCCATCACATTCAACGTCTTTGAATGTGTTGTGCGTTTTACATCCGCCATTGCATCTGGCGCGTTCAAAGGTTTGGTTAAATTCGAGTCTTGTAGTTACATTTCGTGATTATATTGGTAATTAGGTTGATTTTAATCTCAAACCTAGGACAAATCATTGTAAATACTCCATCTAGTTAGATTTTTAGATAGTTGTTTTAATGTTCAATTTCCCCCTTATCTAGAATATGCAATTACTAGGATTATGACTAATTTTCTATTAAGTCCCTTAGGTTCGATACTCTTGGTCATAATTTACTTACACTTTATCCCGACCAGGATTTTTGCTACCTGTAGTAGAGTTGTGGGATTCGTTTATTCTTTTATTCATTATGTACATTCTTTACCCTACAAAAATCTTGTTAGCAACTGTAGAACATATAATCCCACTTGCATATGAGCATTTGTCGAGGATTGCAAAATTGGCTAAGTTGTTGCACAATGAAGTTGAAGTCATGCTAGGTGTTTGTTAAGTAGTTCAGTTTACCAATAAGCCTTTGATAAATTTCTGGATCAAAAAATGAATTCCCACTATCAAGTAACAACTTTGTGTCTGGTTAAATAGAACTAAAAATTTTTTTAGCAGATATGAGGTCATACTCTTTTACCAATTCCCTATTGTACTGCACTAGGTTATTAACAAACCCAAGTCATTTCTCTAAAATTCTAACCAGGGAAATAAAGGAGGGCTTCAAGGTTTTTGATCTTACATTCTTTGTCAAGGCTTTGTTTAAGGGATTGAATCTCTAATTTATTATTGCTATAGACAAGAAGGCCATCTACATAAATTCCAATGTAAGCCATAGAATCCTTGTTCTTCTTCATGAACTGGGAGTAATCATTGTAAGAGTTAATATAACCTTGGGTTTTGAGAAAAGTTGCCAACCTTGCATACCATTGTCTAAATGCTAGTTTCAAACCATATAATGACCTTCTCAGTCTGCCAACTAAATCTCTGTTTGTAACCTCCAATCCTCGAGGGATCTTCATACAGATCTCCTTATCGAGAGTTCCATAGAGAAACACGTTATTTACATCCAGTAGATCAATGCACCATCCTTTTTTAACTATTACTTTCATAAGAGTTCTTACAGTTGTCATGTGAGCAACGGGTGAGAAATTTTTTGTGTAGTCCACACCTTTCTTTTGTGTATATCCATTGATGACCAAACGAGCTTTGTATCTCTCAAGACTCCTATCTAATCGTTACTTCACCTTATAAACCGATTTGCAGCCCATGACTTTCTTCCTTTTTACAAGGTAGTGATGTCCCGTGTGTGATTTGTGGTTAAAGCACTTAATTTATCTTGCATTGCACTCGCCAAT
>CM041780.1:155897796-155913545 GCA_023374045.1 Limonium bicolor
GTTTGCAGTTATACACTTTTGTTTTTGTTGGAATTATACTTTTGGGATTATGCTAGATTATACTTTGGGTATATGGTGTTGGTATAGTTAGACTGCTTACGAATGTTTGGATTAAACGTTATATACTTTGGATTATGCTATCTATCGGTCATCAAAACGTTTTTGGTTGTATAAGTATTCGGATGCCTTGTTGCTCTCTTGGACGAGTAATGTCGGTAACACCATTGTATTTAAGTTGATTCCATTTCTGCTGCTTAAGTTCGTCTGATTATGCTAAGAATGGGGTTAATATATAATTACGAAGTAGGGGTGTTACACTCAGCCTCTAGAGGAGAACACCAACATCTGGGGCTCTTTTGAGAGTTTGACAGTGGGGGGCGTCTAGAATGAAGGACTTAATCATGGCCCTAGGTGACTTTATACGTCAGATGGAATCGAGTCAAGATCCTGCCTGAAGGGTTTTCTAGTAGAGAGGGCCTTGACATAAGGAACCTTGATCAAGAACCCATTCGACAAGAGAAGGTGTCTTGGTTTGAGCGGTTGGAAAGAGAAAATGATGAGCTTAAGGCTTTGCTTCATAAGCACTTGGGAGCTCTTGGAAAGGGAGAGATTTGTATCCAATGTCGTACCTAGTGACTGAGATTCTGAGCTATTAGAGAATTTCCTCTACGACATGGAGGAATGGTTTGAGGCGAAGGCAATTCTGGAGGATCGAAATTTCACCATTGCTAAGACGTATATTGACAGCCACACAAAGAAATGGCTGAGGACAAAACTTGACCTCGACCGCTTGAGTGGAGTGCTTGTCATGAGCACTTAGGGTGAACTCAAAGAGGCCCTCAAAGCTTAGTTCTTTCTGCAAGATGCTGATTGGTGAGCTAGAAATCGTCTTATAGCTTTGAAGAAGACGAGGTCCGCATGCTCAAGGAGTAAGTCTTGCATATTAGCTGGCCTGACTTCCGACACTGCGGCTTCTCTTGTTGCACTACAACGAGAATCACCAAGAACCTTCCATTTCTTACACTCATACTAGGCGAGTCCCCCAAAACCATTGTACAACTTTGCGAAGAAGTACTCGCAGTGGGACAACATCAATAGAGCAAGGGCACCGCTCATCGGCTACCAAATTATCTCGTGGATCAGTTCGGCCTTGGCCGCATCAATGAACGGACTTCCCAAGATCATAGGGAAGTCAAGAATATCCATCACATCAATAGTATGATCCCCGAATCATTTGACAACTTTTATGTACACTTTGCAACTGTCATGAACAACTATTATTCCACGATTCACCGCAGTCGCTACAGACTAGTTTGGGGGTCAGCAAAAGTCTCAACACCTTGCAAGCGCTGAGATCTAAATAGTTCTTGGTGGCTCCTGTGTCAACCACAACAATAATAACATGTTTACAATTGACCTTTATAGAGATATATAACACGCGAGGATGAAAACTCGAAGTATGAAGCTCTAGGTTACATACCTTCGATGGAGCCAAAATTGACCTTGCAAATTTCATGGGCACCATGTCCGTCGACTTCGATTGTAGGTCAGCCAGAGTTCCTTCAACCTGTGGCCCATAGAGTGTGGCCACTGCCGCACTCACCTTTTTCTGTACATGGTCATATATTGGTTACCACAACAGAAACAACAAGTGATTCTTGCTTTCTTCCCTTTTGTCTTGAAAGCCTTGACCCCAGAGGGGTTAGGATTTGATCAGGATACCAGTGTCACACACAGAGGAAGAACTGACATTGGATACCAGAGGGCTTAGAGGAAAAGAACCAAAGGGAATACTGACCTCGAGTAGAGGAGTAACCTTCCTTCTCGGAAGACCTCATCCTGGAGTTCCTTCTCTTTTGTTTCCTTCCTGACTTAGTAGTACCATACTTTTGACTAGGTGCATTAATGGGTGGTTCCACTCAAAAATCGTCTAACCCTTCGACCACCAGGATAGTTTGCTGGACAGTGGTCACCGACTTCTCCTTCGGAGCTTTTCCAGGCTCACAACTTTAGCCCCCATTGAAAATGATAAACTCTACATTTCTCGTGCATATTAGGAAAGTCACTCATGATCGAGTTGAACTCCGCAATGTATTCGCGAATGGTCCTTGTCTGCACCAAACCAATAAGACGGCTTATTGCCCGCCAATCAGTATCTAGTGAAAAGAACTAAGCTTTAAAGGCCTCTTTTAGTTCACCCCAAATGCTCATGATAGGCACTCCATTCACAGGTGAGTGCCTAACCATTTATCAATTCATACATGCCCGTCAATCGATGATAAAAGCAACCAGAAAGAGCTTAGAGCTAGTTAGGAACCGAATGAGAAGGTTTATTGGTGAAAAGCGGCGACCCCTCGAGTTCAAAGTTGGTGAAAAAGTGATGCTCAAAATGGAAACCCAAGATCTTGAATCAGATCATGAGTCCATGACATAAAGGTTGGGTCCAGCGCATTGATGGACCATTCGAGGTGATCCTCTTGGTGGATAACTCTGCCTACCAATTGGATCTTCTTGAAAGACTGAAAGCTCACCCGAATTTCCATGTGAGTTACTTGAAGCCATGCGTTAAGGATGTTAACAAAGCTCACATGGAAAGAGCTAGAGTCCCACCATCTAGGGAGATCGAATACGTAAAGGACATTGATGAAATCCTTGATCATCGGATGCGAGGATGGAGATAAAACCATTCAACGGAGTTCCTAGTCCATTGGAAGGGTGAAACAAGGAAAGACACAACTTGGGAGAAGGAGAAGAACTTTTGGCAATTTAAAGATTAGATAAAGATGTATCTAGACACTTTGTCGGGGATGGCAAAGGAATAGGTAGGGGTGGTTTGTCATTCCCCATTTTGTAATGTAACTTGTCGAGTGAGTCATTTGTGTTGGATATAATGACGTCAAAGTAAACAAGTTTCTTTATGAATAAAAGAAGTGGCAACTTCTATTCAACTATCTCTATGTGGCAATGACTTAAATCACCCATGTATTATGCCTTTGTGCTCTCTTGCAGGGATGCTGGGTACATGAGGCCCTTGTCGGATGAAACATTTCAACAAGGGTCTAGACCCTGACTGTAGGGTTGTGGGCTAGCTACACTTATCAATAACATTTTTGCCTTAACGATTGGGTTAGCGATCGCGATGCTGGGTTGACGGGATGCTTAGCACCTTGTCGGCATCCAGTCCCTTCATAAGTAAGATACGAGGGGTGACACGCCTAAGTAGCTTGTTAAGAGTTAAGACAAGGATGGTATAGTTTATGGTGGTGACGAGTGTTCCACCTTGGTTCACCTGTGTGTTAGTGAACCAAGTTGTGAAGGGTTATGAGAATGTTCCACATCCAAGGAGTGGCATGAGTGGTCCTAGTAAATGAAGCAAAATCATCAATTGCTTCATGGTCTTATGGTCTCATTATCATCAGTGATGAGGTAACTAATAAAACCACTTCCTAACTTATCAATTTTTGAGTCAAAATACTTTGTTAGTGTTTAGTTAGCTTAATTATTATTACATGGCAACTATAAAGACACCTCTACATAGAAGGGATAATAGAGGAGAAGTGGATAAGAGCCGATAAGTGGTGAAAAAATGATTAAGGGAAAGAAGTGGGGAAAAGGTTGATATGACTCTCAAAAGACCCCATATCATTAGGAACGGGAAGTTGGTGATAAAGGGAAACATACGATATTTTCGTTTTTTAATTAATGGTTGGTTTATGTTCAAATAATGCAATGTCCTAGATAGAGAGATTCGGGGATCATTGTGGATATTATTTCATGCAATACATGTATGAGATTGTTCAAAATATTAACACTTTGGTAATTGACTACAAGGTAATAGATATCTATTTGAAGTTATCATACCATTCACAATATTATACCATTATTGATATACTAGGGTTATTTTTTATGTGACCGGCTCATTGCGTTCTTCACAAAATCAATCAACACTTATGCCAAATTTGATCGTGATTTTGTGAGAGATCATATAGCATTTTACTGGTCCAAGATTGTGTAAACAATTTGCTGGTATACTCTCAAATGCATAGAATTAAATTTTTGACATTGAAGTGGTTCGCAAATTGTGAAAGCAGTTCAAGTTTTGAACTTGATTGATGACATATTTGTTGTGCAAGTTAATTAGTACAGTGGTCGCTTTGAACAAATGATTAGCTGTCATAAGGTATTGAATTTTTTTAAGTGAATATGTTATGGTAGGGTTAAATACACGGAGTGGAAGGCAAAAAAAAAGAATAATAAATGAAGCACAATTGTAGTATAAACCCGTACTTTTTTAACTATGCAAAAGCCCGTCTATTTTTTGGCTTCAAGTTGGAAAGCACAGTTCCGACGGTACTTTCAATAAGGAGATATGATGTTGTGGTCTTAGAGTATCATCCTAGTCCAACATGGTCGGCCTTAACGGGGATCAAATGGATTATTAAAGAGGGTGGTAATCGCATTATTGGAAGTAGGGAATAAGTGAGACTAAGGGAAAAGTGGTTGCTAGACAAACCTGGTGGGACAACTTGGTTGTGGAAGGTTCCAGAAGCTTTGAGGGAAAATGGTAAGGTGGTGTTGTTGATCGATCCTTTGACAAGACAATGTAGGTATGATTTGTGATCCTCTTGGCTTGAGTATGATGATCAAAGATATATTCAATCTTTTGCTCTTCGGAAAGTTGGGTGTGTTGATTCCTGGTGTTGGGGTTGACAAAAGGAGGGGACTTTTTAGTTCGTTATGCATAACTTATGGCATATGATAAGAGTTGTAGTATGAATGCTAGTATCTCTGGTAATGGGTTGATTAGAAAAGTAATGTCGAGGGTAAAAAAAGTGGTCGGCCTCTAGGGGTATGGTTATTTGCATGAAAAATGTTACATTCCATAATTTCATGTAAGTTG
This sequence comes from Limonium bicolor, assembly GCA_023374045.1. Classification (NCBI taxonomy): domain Eukaryota; kingdom Viridiplantae; phylum Streptophyta; class Magnoliopsida; order Caryophyllales; family Plumbaginaceae; genus Limonium; species Limonium bicolor. Next base: position 155,902,697 of record CM041780.1, read on the forward strand.
GTGATAACAAATCAGTGTGGGGTGATGTGATGTGTGGTAGAATGGAGTCTCTATACCATATGGTATTCAAATGTCCCGAGATAAAGATGATATGGGAGCTGATTGATATTACTATACCTTTGGATGTGTCTTCTAAGGCTCAACTTGCAGATTGGTTGTTGTAGTATTGTTTAGAAGAGGGTGTACCTAAGCTAATGTTGATAATTAAAACACTGTGGGGCATATAGTTTGCAAGGTGTCAAATCTTTAATTTCCATCCTTATTCGGTTTTGGGTGAGATAGTGCAATCTCGTAATTTCCTATTGTTATCACAAGGTCAACAAAGTTAAGCGCTATGTTTGAAGTGTTCCTCTTTGCCCATAGGTATGAATGATAATTGGGAAATGGTTTGGGTTGATGCTGGAATATTAAAGGGGGTGGATATGGAGTGGGAGCAATACGTAAGGGCTTTAACTATCAAGTATTGGCTCTAGGTTCACATGGTGGTCGAGTTGTTTCTCTTTTGGTGGTTGAAGCTAAAACTTTAATTTTTGGGATTAAAATAGATCTAAGGGTGGATAAACATAAAGTGTGCATAAAAACAAATTGTCTTCAATTGGTTAAATTCTTGAGAGAGCTAACGGATACTTGTGTTAAAGTTAATAGGAGTTTTACTGATATTCAAGAGTGGTGTTCTATGTTTGAGGATGTGTTCTGGGTATATATGCCTAGAGATCTTAATGTGCATGCCCACATATGAGCTAGATGGGGGAAACATATTTCAGGAACTTGGTGGTGGTTGGGGGATTGATGAGGCTCCACATATGTATAGTTTGATGTTATGAATACAAAATGCAACTTTCAAACAAACAATTAATTTCAATTTACATTTTATTTTATCACAAACATGCAATATTTATATTTCCATATTGTTACTCTTATTCCTTTATCTTTTACTACCATTTATGTTATCTTGATCATATTTATGGCTGCCCTTTATATAATCTCTGTGCATAACTGGTTGAGCTATCACAAACTAATCTCTCTTAGCTACAAACATATGTAGTTATCTTTGGCCACATTTGTAGTGGTACAAATTGTATACAGTAAAAGCACATGTTTTGTAAGCTTACTGTACAGTCTAAGAAATCGGTATATACATCTAGTACCATCTCAAAAATATTAGAATTCAATCTATACCTTTATATATACTCCATACATTTTTTATATACTAACAATACAGTTTTTATATAGCAAAATTACATGTATATAGCCATCCATAGCCACTTTATTTGCAGCATGTTCAGGTAGCAGTTTCGTGTTGGCATATTTGCATCATATTTGCTGGCTATTTTGTGCTGATATATTTGTAGCTATTTTGAAAACTGTTATTTGACAGTGTAACATATTTGTAACATAAGTTAGTTATGTGCAGGTGCGTTTACCGTTTTCTGTGTTATAAATATTAAATTACTGTTAAAATTTTATTTTGTTAAAAGTAAATAAAATAACATGTAACAAATGTTATAAGATAAGTAGTTTGTTGTCATTAAAGGTTCACTCACACTTAAAATTTAATAAACTCTATATGACAAAATTTAATACATCATACACTAATGTTTGATCAGAATTCAACATGTAATGTATATTAATATGTTTCCATTTTTTACCATTGTTGGTTGGTTCCCCTTTCTTTTTGATGCAGATTTTGACTTATGTTGCTTAGATACCATCTAAAATTACTTCAAATTTAAGTTAAATATACGGTTGTGCAATGAATACTAATATGTTTACATTTTTCAGGTTTTTAATATTTTTTTGCTAAACTTAATTAGTTAATACTTTATATAAAAATATAAGTAAGAAATTATAAAATAAAATGATGATAACTAATTAGTAAACTTTATTACTGTATAAAACATACAAAACAATAAACTAATTAATAGTAAAAAATATGGCTTATACTGTACGTAAAATTTAATATTGAGATTTTATAGTATATTTTTATAAAATCAAATATTACCACTAGAATATGGTATTGGTAATCTTAAAAGCTACTAATTGACTCTAAAAATATTTATGATTAGACGAGAAAGACGAGCAACATAAATGTGACAATATGCTCTAAACATACAGACAAAGGGAAATATACCAAAATGTGACATTTATGCAACGTTTATACTGCATACAAATGAGGTTCGTTTGGCAAAAACTATTGCGCTGATTCCCTTTTCGATATTTTTGGAAACTGGAACTTTATTTGTAGTCAATATTTTGCTTCGCCCGATCACTTTTTCATGCACAAGAAGCAACCAAAAGCAGCGTGGGACAGGAGTAGACATCCAGCGGCTACCACTGTCGTAGCCAACCATCGACTGGAGGCCACATAGACAGCGAGCGACTTCCATATGGATAGCTGTCGAGTGGCCAAATGTGTATTAGAATTATATTCCTTTCTTCATAGTTTCCTTCTTTATTTTTAGTTAGTTTCCATTCTCTAATTAAGTCTAGATTTTAGTTAGTTTCCCTTCTCTAATTAAGTCTAGATTTTAGTTAGTTTCCCTTCTCTAATTAAGTCTAGATTTTATTTCCTTATTCGATATCTCTTTTCTCCTATATATATGTACCCATTCTTTTCATATAGAAGCAAGTAATAAGAAAGACATTCTTTCTGTATCTCCACACTCCATCTTTCTCGATCTGCTCTCTCCCTCTTTCTCGCTGTAGAATACAACTACCGATTCACAGCAATCCAACATGGTACCAGAGCAGGATTCTGTTCCTCTTCGTTTTTCTTCTGCGAATCCCTTCTAGGGTTTCCGTCCCGTCTGCGATAGCCATGGCCAACGAAGGAGGGGAGAACGAATTGACTCGTCTCCTCACTCAAATCCTGACGAATGTCGCGACGACCAGTGTTGGCGCAACCAAGGTTGATGCTTCTGATCCTTACTATATTCACCCGAGCGACTATCCTGGGATGATTATTGCCGGGAAATTTACTGGTAAAAATTTTTCACGATGGAAGAAGGCTGTCATCCTTTCCCTTACTGCCAAAAACAAGCTTGGATTTATAAATGGGAAGATTACGAAGCCTGATTCTGCATCCAGTAACTATGATCAATGGGAACGATGTAATAGTCTGGTTCAATCTTGGCTTGAACACGCTCTTGACGAGTCAATAGCTCAGAGTTTCCTCACTGCAAATTCCGCGCGCGATTTATGGAACGAGTTGCTGGCGAAGTATGAAACAAGCAATGGTGTTCAATTATATCAGATCAGACAAGCCATTAGTTCTCTAAAACAAGAGAACGACAGCGTTACTGAATACCATACCAAACTCAAGAAGCTATGGGATGAGATGGATATGATGTTTCCGACTCCCCCTTGCAACTGTGAGCAATCGAAGGAAAACCTAAAATACCACCAGAACCAGAGATTGGTGGAGTTTCTTATGGGGTTGAACTCATCCTATAAAACTATCCGTGGTAACATTCTGATGAAGAAGACTTTACCTTCTATCGAACAAGCTTACTCTCTTTTGCTGCAAGAAGAAAACCAAAATCAACCTACTGAAACAAAGAAAGAGAGTGAATCGATGAGCTTTGCTAACCAGAGTTACAGGCCTGCGCTAGAAAACAAGTGGCAAAATGAGAAGAAGAAGAATCTGCATTGCAACTTCTGCAATAAAAGGGGGCACATTGAGGAAGATTGCTTCTTTAAATCTGGAAAAATAATTCAGTGCACATATTGTGGTAAGAAAGGTCATTTGGAAGAGAAATGCTTCGCAAAGAATGGTTTCCCAAAGGGAAATAAGACCGGGAGAAATAACAGAGGTATGGTGGCTCAGACCAGCTTTGAATATGAGGAAAAACAGTCAAGAGAAAACAATCAGTTAACCGCAGGTTTCACACCACAACAACTGCAACAACTCTCTGAGATATTCAATGGAAAAGGAAAAACTGCCATGTGCAGTTTTTCAGGTAAATCCTTATGTCTTAGTGCAGCTGTTCGTAGTAATAAGTCCAGGGATTTTTGGATTCTCGATTCAGGTGCCTCTGATCATATCTGTTGTGATAAATCAATCATGAATTCTATTATGAAAAATGCTAAGCTGAAGCAAGTAAAAATGCCAGATAATCATATTAAGGTTGTAGACTATATTGGACATGTCCAAATATGTCCTGACTTCAACTTACCTGATGTTCTTTGTGTTGAAGAATTCAGTTTCAATCTTTTATCAGTTCACAAACTGGCTGCACAGTTAAACAGTTTAATCTCCTTTGGAAGTGGGGGTTGTTTTGTGCAGGACCAATTGAAGACTGATTTCATTCAAATTGGAACAGTTAAAGAAGGACTGTACATTTTGGACATCCAGCAGTTCGAGCAATACTACAGCAAGAGAAGGAGTCTTGTGTGTAATTCAATTTCTGTCATCAACAAATGGCACGATAGGTTGGGCCATGTGCCATTAGAAAAATTAAGAAGCCTAGATGTGATAGATAGTATTAGACAGAAAGATGTAGATAAATTTTTCTGTGAAGCATGTAATAAATCAAAGGGACATAGGCTGCCTTTCAGTAGCAGCAGCATAAAAACTACATGTATTTTTGAGATGGTTCACGTAGACACATGGGGCCCCTTTCATGTAAAGACCCACGATGGTTTTTCATATTTTGTTACTATTGTTGAAGATTTCAGCCGCGCTACATGGGTCTATATGATAAAAAATAAAAGTGATGCTTTTCAAGTGATTAAACAATTCGTCCAGTATGTAGAAACTCAGTTTTCTGCAAAAATAAAAGTGATCAGGTCTGATAATGCAAGGGAACTTGGCACCAGCTTAGAAGGAAAAGAATTTTATCAGGGGCGTGGTATTAAACATGAAACGACCTGTCCTAACACGCCCCAGCAAAATGGAATAGCTGAAAGAAAGCATAGATATCTTCTTGAGACAGCAAGGGCTCTATATTTCAAATCCAATGTTCCTCTTGAGTTTTGGGGAGAGTGCATACTCCACGCTGTCTATCTCATTAACAGACTTCCCAGTAAACCAATTAACATGCAAACACCATATGAAATTTTGTTCAATAAGAAACCAGAATATACACACTTAAGGGTGTTCGGTTGCCTGTGTTTCGCAACTATCACCTCCAGAATTGGGAATAAATTCAATCCAAGATCAACAGCTTGTATCTACCTGGGTCAGTCCATGCATCAGAAGGGATATAAATTGCTAAACCTAGAAACCAGAGATATCTTTGTCAATCGAGATGTAGTTTTCTATGAAAATTTGTTTCCTTTCAAACAAATACCAAACCATCTTAATCTTGACTTGAAGAAATACCTTTTACCCTCTGAAATAGAGAGACTGGTCGTCCCTTTACCAGACCAAACCACCCAATCTGTCGAAAATCATCATCCTATTTTTGAAGATTGGGTCCCTGATGTGGTCCAATATAACAACAATCAAGATACACCCACTACAGAGGGGGGCATCGAAGTAGAGGGGGCTCACAATCAATCAGATACCAGTGATGATCAATCTCAAGCTGAACAACAAGCAAATCAGCCACCTGTTTCCAGAAGGTCTGAGCGCATCAGGCATGTTCCCGCACATCTCCAAGATTACCTTCTGGGGAACGTCACAATAAACACGCTCACAGACGTTATTCCGTCTAGATGTATGAGCATTCAGTCCCAATTAGAGCAAGACATAACCGAGCCAGAGTCATATGAAGAAGCAGTATCCAAAGGAGAATGGGTTTCTGCCATGAATGATGAATTACATGCGTTAGAAGCTAACCAAACTTGGGAGCTGGTGGAACCGTGTAAAACTAAGAAACCCATTGGTAGTCGTTGGGTATACAAGGTCAAGCTTACATCTGATGGAGGAATTGAGCGCTATAAAGCAAGGGTTGTCGCCAAGGGATACACCCAGAAAGAAGGTATAGACTACCAAGAAACGTATTCACCAGTGGCTAAGATGACAACAGTCCGTTCCTTCCTAGCTGTCGCAGTCAAGAGAGGATGGAAAATTCACCAATTCGACGTTAACAACGCATTTCTAAATGGTGATTTAGATGAGGAGGTATACATGCTCCCTCCAAGGGGATACCTGAAAGAAGGGGACAAACGAGTCTGCAAGTTGAAGAAATCAATATACGGACTAAAACAGTCCTCGAGACAGTGGAATTCAAAGCTTACCAGTTTCCTTGAAATCCTTGGTTATACTCAATCCCTCAACGATTATTCTCTCTTCACTAAAAAGGAGCAAGGCCAGTCCACATACATCCTAGTTTATGTCGACGATATTCTTGCCACGGGGAACAGCAGTGTAGAAATAAACAAAGTCAAGAAAGAGCTCAACACTGTTTTCAAAATCAAGGATCTTGGTTTAATCCGATACTTTCTGGGAATGGAGTTTTTAACACCCCAGGGGGAGTGGTTGTCACTCAAAGGAAATTCATCCAGGAAACATTGAACAAGTTCTGCCACTCTGAGTGCAAACCACTGTCGCTCCTATGGAATACAATTTGAAGTTTGAAGACAACTGCAAACCTCTTGCTGATCCCACTGTATATAGGCAAATTGTTGGAAAATTAAACTATTTGACAAACACGAGACCGGATTTATGTTTTACAGTTCAGTTCTTAAGCCAATTTTCCAGCAGCCCAACAGAAGCTCATCTCAGTGCTGCTCATCATGCCCTTAGATATGTCAAGGGAACTATTGGCTTCGGACTCTTGATGAATAACAGCAGCCTCATCGATATGATCGCCTATTGCGATGCTGATTGGGCTACTTGTTCATCCACCAGAAAATCCGTTAGTGGATTCTTTATTACTTTGGGAGCCTCTCCTATCTCCTGGAAATCAAAGAAACAAAGCACCGTTGCTTTATCCACTGCCGAAGCTGAATATAGGTCGATGAGAAGACTCACAACAGAACTAGCATAGTTAACCAGACTGTTATCTGAACTGGAAGTGCCTACCGTTGTGCCTGTCCCCGTCAAATGCGATAATCAGCAGCATATACATAGCCAAAAACCCGTGTTCCATGAGAGGACTAAGCACATTGATCTAGACTGTCATTATGTACGTGAGAAGCTGAAACAAGGACTTATTTCAGTGGAGTTTATACCTGGCCGTCTACAGCTCGCGGATCCTTTCACCAAAGTCATTACAGGGAAACAATACCATTCTGTTCTTCCTCAGTTGGGGTTACATGATTATACTGGAATTTTGTAATCTAATCCAATCTCTATGGTCTCGACCCTAGAGCTTGAGAGGGGGTATTAGAATTATATTCCTTTCTTCATAGTTTCCTTCTTTATTTTTAGTTAGTTTCCCTTCTCTAATTAAGTCTAGATTTTAGTTAGTTTCCCTTCTCTAATTAAGTCTAGATTTTGTTAGTTTCCATTCTCTAATTAAGTCTAGATTTTATTTCCTTATTCGATATCTCTTTTCTCCTATATATATGTACCCATTCTTTTCATATAGAAGCAAGTAATAAGAAAGACATTCTTTTTGTATCTCCACACTCCATCTTTCTCGATCTGCTCTCTCCCTCTTTCTCGCTATAGAATACAACTACCGATTCACAGCAATCCAACAATGTGAGAGTGCAAATGTATCCATTCATGTATTTGTCAATATTTTACTCCAACATCATCATCAACTTTTTCTAAAATTCAAGTATCATTTAAGATAAGGATAGGAACCAATGATATCATGTACGAGTATTATCATAACCTTAAAATAAGCCTTTGACATTTTTAAGTTTCCAATGCTCGTTGTTAGGGTGTATGGTGTGGGAGTATCTATTTTTAGCTCATTTAATGTTGTAAAATGTCACCATTGAGTCGACATATCTTTAGAGTTTGTGATTTAGGGTTTAGGGTATAACCCTAAATAAGCCTTCAATATTTTTAACTTTGCTACAGTAGCTTTCAGGGGGTTTGATGTAGGGTATTCTTTTTTTAACTTGTTCTATACTTTATGATGTGTCGACATATTTGTAGGGTTTGTGGTTTAGGGTTTAGGCCATATACTCTCCATTACAAACCCTAAAATAAGCCTTTGACGTTTTTAACTTTCTTAGAGTAGCTTTTGGGTGTGATGTAGAGTAATCTTTTTTTAACTCGTTTTATACTTTATAAATTCTTCACTGGCTCAATAGATTTTTTGGGTATGTGGTTTAGGGTTTAGGGTCGTTAGACCCTAACTCTTCACTACAAACCATAAAATAAGCCTTCAATATTTTTAACTTTACTTTGGTGGTTTTTAGGGTGTGTGGTTCAGAGTAATCCTTTTTGTAACTTGTTCCATATTTTATAATGTTATCATTGATACAGTTGAGAAAAAACAATGATAGATAACTTTAAAAAAGCCAAAATTTGGACCACCCAGTGTCTTACCCAACAGAAAGATGTCAGGTGACTACGAGATGATCTATGGGCTTGTAATCTGCCGTAAGGTGCCTACATTAGACAATTTCACTTTAGGGAAATTGTAATATCTGACAAGAACGTATTATCTCTCACTATCACTATATATGAAACGACGATTTCTTATCAATGATCATGTTCTTTTAAGAGCGTTGGTGATGGTAATTTCTTGGCTTATGCTGTTCTCCTTCATTTATTCCCTCCCAGCGGCCAGCTTTCCGAACCTCAACACGTGTCCAAATGCCGTAAAACCCGGCCCCGTTCAATTTGAGCGATTTTCTCTTTCGCGGCTATACCCGCGGGGTTTTCCGTTGGACGAAGAAGAAATTAGACCATCATTTGCAGAGGAGGAAGGTTTCTCTCTCTATCCAGTTTTGTTCCATTTCATTTTTCACGCCTCACCTTCGCGCTCCATTTCTCCCACCGTTTTTCTCTCAATTCTGCTTCGACAGTTGTAGATGCTTGATCAATCAAATTTGCCCCCCACATTTCCTGTAGCTTTTCTTTCTGCGTACGGTTCTTCCTTTGCCATCGTAAAGGTTGATATATTCGAATTTTCAGGCCCGATTTCGTGATCGATGCTGGTATAAGGTTTTTGCTCGTGTCATTAGAGTTTTGTTTATGATCGGAGAAAGAACAGATGAGCATCAAAAACTCCGAGTTTTCCGCTCCGGTAATTGATTACGTTCTATTCTGTTTACATGATTGATGATGAATTACCTATAATGTTTTTTTTTGTTCTCGGTACTCCTGTATTCTTTTTGTTGATTCTAGTAATCATGAACACATTTTACTCTCTTGAGCTTCTTGTGCTCCTTCTCGGTTTCAATGGTTCTGATCGGTGTGATTTTGGGCGTTGGTAAATTTGTGAAAACATAGGCACAACAAGGAGAGAGCCCTATATTGCCTCATGCCAGCTCATTAGAGTCACAGGGCTCTCGTTCAGGGAATGCGGTAGCTATAATTCTTCTTTGCTGTTTTTTTCATTTCTTTCTTGTTGCGAGCTGTTTCTCTTTTTCTTGTGAGAAAAAACATACAAGAGTTGACAAGTGTTGTGATTCCCTGCGAGTGAGTGACGTGCATGCAAATGCTGTTAAATTCTCATTTTGGAGCATCCCGATTTCTATCGCAGGTCTTGAAAAGTGGACCACTTTTCTTGCAATCCAAAGGTACGCTACCCCTTTTACTGCTAATTTTGTGATTAGTATGGCCAAACCAGATTTGCTTATGCTGAGATTTTTTGTTGTAGACTGAATTGGAATAGTTGAAATATTTTGAGTTTTTCGGTGCTTCTTTTAGGGATTGGATGGACCTCCTGGAAGAAGAGATGGTTTGTCCTCACCCGAACCTCTCTGATCTTTTTCAGAAGTGACCCAGTAAGTATGTTAACTGTGGTGGCTAGGTTTTCAAAAAAAAAAAAAAACTGTGGTGGCTAACATGAAATAGTATGATGGCCTTCAAATTTATGTTGCATGTTTATTACATTTATGCATTTGTCTATTTGTTTTCCTATCTTCTTCTTCTGCCACCCCTTCTTTCATATCATGCTGTGCAACAATCATAATGGAGAATGGATCTCTGGTGATTGATCTAGAAGCTCATTACTACGTTTTAATTTTCTTTTAGAATGTTGCTCCCCAAAGAAGTGGTGACGTAAATATGACACTTGGTGGCTTCGATCTCAACAGCTCAGGCAGGTTGGCTTGCTGTTTTATTTGTTCTTATGTTATTTAATCTATGAGAAATGATGGACTTGTATAATCTGATTTCTTTGGAATTGTGCCTTAATATAGCGTGGATGTGAAACCAGACAAGAAGCTTTTAACAGTGCTCTTTCCAGATGGTCGCGATGGGAGGACACTCATACTAAAGGTGCCCTTTTGAGCCTCTGTGCAATATGATTGAGTACTAATCTTGAATGGTGTTTGCTTCTCTCTTCTAGTCTCGTTACAAGCTAACTCCCGTGGTTCTTTCACCAAAACTTCACTAAACTAAACGTGTTTCTAAGTGCCAATGGATGGATAGAAGTTTGACAATTTGCTTAAAATTCATCATGTTGTGATGGTTTTGGTCATCCCCTAACGAGCATGAACAAGATCAAGAAGCTTGACCTTTGCTTATTGCTTTCCTCCACTGCTTACAGGCTGAAACTTCAGATGAGTTACATGAGTGGAAGTGTACATTAGAAACCGCTTTGGCACAGGCACCAACCACCTCTGGTGGAACAGGGCAAAATGGAACTGTTAATGGCGGTCCAGCTGATGCAGTCAATAGCCCCTCAGCCCAACGTATGACTGTGTGATCAGATATGCTCATTTTTATTGGCTTCAGGGTTTCTCTGTGGTAATGATATGTTAAAATGTCTCTGATTTTGGTTGTATATAGCAGAGAAGGATAAGACACCTGTAAAGTCTATGGTCATAG
>CM041780.1:155914045-156052503 GCA_023374045.1 Limonium bicolor
TAATTCAACTTTAAACATGCTTAAATGTTGTCTAAAATTGATGAAACTTTACATGGACGATGCTAAAGTGTTATATTTTGGTCCAATATCAAATTTGAAGTTTTTTAAGCTCACATGTGACCTGTGGGACCCAATGAACAGTCACATATTCATTGGGTCCCACATGTCACATGTCAGCTTAAAAACTTCAAATTTGATATTGGACCAAATATAACACTTTAGCATCGTCCATGTAAGTTTCATCAATTTTGGACAACATTTAAGCATGTTTAAAGTTAAATTACTAAAATTATAGGGGTATATGTGAATTACGAAAGAAAACAGGGGTATCTCGTGAATTTTCCCTAAAAACAAAGTCCAGACAGGGCAAAATTCAGACAGTAAAAGGATCACTTTCAAACAGAGAGAAGGAAAGGCAATGTTTAATCTTGGAGAAGGAGCAGCTCCTAAGAAGAATATGAAAATAAAGGTAAAGAAGTCCAAAAAACATAAGTCTCAGGTGGCCAAATCTCAGAATGCTAAGAATGAGGTTCATGACTCTTCTGTTTTAAAGGATATCTTAGAAAGGGCAGACCTTGCTGGAGAGCAAGACTGCCTATTCAAATGAGTTGTCTAAGTTTGAACTGCAGGGGTTTGGGTCGACCCCTGGCAGTTACTTGGGTTAAGGACTTTATTATAAAGTTCAGACCTGAGATGGTTTTTCTTATAGAGACCCACAGGACCAAGGACGAGATGGACCTGTTTTTTAGTAAATTCCCTCTTTACTCAGGGGAGGCAGTGAGCAGTTTAGGCAAAAGTGGAGGTCTAGCCTTCATGTGGAAGGCTGATCTAGAGGTGAATCTCACCAATCTTTCTCCTCATCATATGGATTATGTTATTTCTCTTCCAGGAGGTATTAAGTTTCATTTCTCTGGAATCTAAGGTTGGGCTGACTGGAGACTGAAATACTTGACTTGGAAACTCATCTCTATGCTAAAGAGACAAGTGGTTCTCCCTTGGATCCTAGCAGGGGACTTCAATCAGATTTTGTATGCTAATGAGAAGACAGGAGGTAGAACTAGACAGGAATCAGAGATGGAACCTTTTAGGCAGGTGGTGAAGGACTGCGATCTACATGATGCCGGTTTTTTTGGGGACCCCTTTACTTTCACCAACTGTCAAATCTTGCAATATAACTCTCAGAGCAGATTAGATAGAGTCCTTTGCTGCAAAAAAGTTTTGGGTATCTTTCCTAACCTAGCAGTGGAGCATCTCCCCCGGGAGAACTCTGATCATTGTCCATTGCTTGTCAGGTTATTCGGTAAGCATTTCTCCCCAAACAGAATTTTCAGATATGAAAATAATTGGAGTACAGAGGAAAAGTGTAAAGAAATTATCATGGAGGTTTGGGAAAATGATTCATTCTCCTTGCCTCAAAAACTTGAAGAATGCGCAAAAAAGCTAGCTGATTGGAAGGGATGGACTCTAGGAAAAATTAAATGGAAAAAAGTGCAGAAAAAGAAAGAATTGGCTTCTGTTACTAGAGGTATTGTTTCTCCAGGAGCAGTTGCCAACAGGAAAAGGTTGTTGTTGGAGATAGAACTCTTGTCCCTTAAGGAGGAAATATACTGGAAACAAAGGGCTCGAGACAAGTGGATTGCTGTGGGTGACAAGAACACCAGGTTTTTCCATTCAAAGGCTACGGGAGCTAAAAGGTCTAACTGCATTTTTGGGCTAGAAAACAAGGAGAAACAGATGCAGTATAATTGGAAGGATATTGAATTTACTGCAAGAGATTATTTTGGGAACCTTCTGTCCTCTACAGATCCAGATATCAACCCTTGTTTCGTGAATGCAGTTGAAGGCAAACTAGAGAGAAATTTCATAGAGCAGTTAAATAATCCATACTCTAAGGAGGAAGTGGTTGAAGCAGTGAAGGCTTTGGGGCGGATAAATCCCCAGGACCAGACGGTTTTAATGGTAAGTTCTTCAAATCTCACTGGTCTACTGTTGGTAATCATGTAATAGATGAGGTCCTGAAGGTGCCTAGGGGGGGACAGATGCCCAGGAATTTTAATGACTATGTGATAGCTCTTATTCCTAAAGAGAAAGGGGCGGTAGACATCAGTAAGTTTAGACCCATAGCTTTATGCAATTTCGTCTATAAAATTGTATCAAAAGTGTTGGCCTTAAGAGTTCAAGATATTTTGCCTAAGCTGATTTCTAGTAATCAGGCAGGGTTTGTAAGGGGTAGACTCATTACGGATAATGTTATCCTAGCAGGGGAGTTGCATCATTTCTTAGAAAACAGTCAAGCAAAAAAAAGAGGTTTCTTTGCTCTCAAAACTGACCTTAGCAAAGCGTATGATAGAATTGAGTGGAAGTTTCTTGAAAGAACTCTTTTAGCTATGGGTTTTCCTCAAAACTGGCTGAGACTTGTGATGAAATGTGTTACTTCGGTGAATTGTGCAATCCTGGTTAATGGGGCCCCTGGGCAATATTTCAAGCAGACAAGAGGGATAAGACAAGGAGATCCCTTGTCTCCTTTCTTGTTTATCCTAGTGCAAGAAACCCTTTCCTCTTACATCAACAAGCTAGATAAAGAAGGAGAGTATAGGGGTATCAAGCTCACTAAAGAAAGCCCTTCCATTACTCACCTAGCTTTTGCAGACGACATCATTTTCTTTGGAGTTGCTACTCCAAATAATGTCTCTAAGCTTCATTCTGTGCTTAATGACTTTCTCACATCCTCGGGCCACAAAATGAACCATGACAAATCAGAAATCAAATTCAGTCACAAACTTATCCCTAGCCTAAAAAAGCAACTTTCTGATACCCTCAATGTCCAAGAGGTTCCTAACCTGTCCAAGTACCTAGGACTCCCTCTGAAACTAGGCAGAAACAAATTAGAGCTTTTCAAATACCTTCTTAGTACTATCCAAAAAAGAATCTCCTCGTGGGTAAAGCCTATGTCTCAAGCAGCTAGGTCAATAATGGTGAATAGCGTGCTTCAGTCTATCCCTTGCTTTACAATGTCCTTGTTTCTTCTCCCAAAAAATATCATTTCCAAAATAAATTTGATGATCTCTGCTTTCTGGTGGGGAGGTGATAAAGGATCCCAACCGATGCATTGGATTAAATGGAAAAAGATTTGTAACCCTTTGGAAGAAGGTGGTATGGGGTTCAGAGAAGTGGAAAATTTTAATAAGGCTATGTTAGTGAAACAACTCTGGAGATTGCTTTCAGAGAAAGATTCCCTAGCTGCTGTTACTATGAAAAGTCTCTATTACCCTAGAACCTGTTCAACAGAAGCTAGAGGAAATTCTAGAGCTAGTCCCATCTGGAAAGCGCTGGCTCCTAACATCAAATATTTGAATTTGGGAGTGAGAAAACAGATAGGATCTGGCAACTCTACTCTTTTCTGGAATACCCCATGGATTCCTAGAGATGGCCTCTTCAAAGTCCAAGCTTGCAGACCCCAAAATAGCCCCCTCTCCATGAGAGTCTCTGAGGTCCTCACTGACGACAAGACTAACTGGAACATGACGAAGCTAAGTAGCCTTATACCCCCTTTGGAAAGAGATCATCCTATCCATTCCTATAGACACCTCCTCCTCTGATAAGTGGGTTTGGCACTTTAACAGTAACCAGGAATACACAGTCAAATCTGGTTATGCCCAAATAATCAGAATCTTTGATTCTGGTCACAGTTCTAGGCCCAACTTAAGCCACAAAATCTGCTCTAAAACAGTCCCTAGCATTTGTACCCCGAGAGCCAAATTAATCCTCTGGAAGTTCTTAAACAACATCACTCCCTGCCAGAGCAATATTGCAAGAAGGATAGGAGGAAGCACAGCCTGTTTTTTCTGTGGTGCTCAGGACACCCTCTCCCATTGTTTCTTTCTCTGTTGTGCTGTCAAGGAAATTTGGGAAAATCTGATTAGTACTAAAGACACTCTAGAAAGGGGAAGTGGCTTGGTAATAGATTGGTTTATCAAGGCTACTGCCTCCTGGGGAAGAAAGAAAATGTCTAGAGTGGCAAATCTGATGTGGGTCATTTATGATGCAAGGAACAAATGCAAACATAATAATGATCTAGCTTGGTGATCGGTTATTGAGCAGAATAAATCAATTACTTATGCTTATGAAAACTGTATGCATTCTCATAAGCAGGTGAGATCGATACATCAAGGAAGGAGGGAGAATCCAAGGAATCTCAATTCGGTAACCTGGTGTATAAGGAAGAACTTAGGTGGCTGCTTGAAATTTGGAGGACTCATCAGGGATGAAGAAGGAAGACCAATTCTAGCTTTCAACAAGATGATCACTAGCACCTCTCAAGTGCAGATGGCATACATAACAGCAGGGAAAATGGCTATGGAACTTGCATTGTGTGTGGGCAGCTATAGCATCTGTTGTATGAATGTTTTGCCTTGTTTCAAGGAATTATGTTTATCGAACATGAAGTCCAAAGACCAAAAGAAGAAGAAAGAAAGTGAGGCTTTAAAAGCTTTGATTAGATCTTTTGATAAGAGTGGAGTGGATAGATGTTTCGAATTCTGAACACTTCCCAACTATATTGGTGGCAAATTTGTATAATGCCTCTTCTTTTGATGTTAAGATTTGGAAAGGGGAGGATATTCTCCTTAGAATTAGAGCAGCTTGCTCATTAGATAATGATAGTATAGACTGAAACTAGCTTGTAAGGGTGAAAGGAAACAATTTTAATCAAAAAAACAGACCAAGGAACAGGAGAGTTCTGAAAAAAATAAATTCTTCTAATAATGCAACAGTAAATAAGATTTCCCAGTACGAAATATAGTATTACAGTTTTTAGTAAGAAAAAAGATGGGGACCTTCGTCAACCCAAACCTAGTTTTTTTTTTCCTTAAACAAAAGATGAAGAAAAAAAAGTAACATATTTCCAAAATTACATAGAAGAAAGAAATTCACATTATGGGATACTACTGTACATCAAAGGCACTTGAAATCACACATAGGAAAACAAAAGCAGCTGTGCTTAGCTATCGTAATGCTAAAAAATAAGTGAGCCTGTGCGACCACCAAACTATGTGTGGGAAAGAATGAATTAAATCTATCTGAGAAAACAGTCCAATATTTGAAGCTGAAGAGAGCGGCATTTATATAGATCATGATGTTGCCCAAGTGGTACGATACCTATCTTCTTGATCGTCGATCCCTGTCACTGTCTATTTTTCTAATAGATTTCGTAGTATCTGATTTCAATCTATCACCACTACGTTGTTGGCCTTCCACCGCCGATCCTTTTCCTCCTCCTCCTCCACGATCAGAATTATTGTTTTGGCTAGTAGCAGTACCTCTACTACCTCCACCTTCCTGGTTTGAACTGGCAACTCTTTTCTCTGAATTATCATCTTCTCTTTTCAGGGTACTACTGTTACCTTCTTGTCCTTGTGATGTTTTTTTGTCGTTCTCAGGTTGTGGTGGAGTGGCGGCGGCGGGATCCTGAGGCTTGACCAGGTTTTGAAGCTCATAAGAAAGTTGGTTTCGTCTTTCTTTCAAGAAGTTCAGTCGAGTTGTCAGTTTAGACAAGGCAGATGTCGCAGTGCTGGTTCCCTATTATTAGAAAATATCAACCAACAATTTACATTTAAATAATTGTTTGGATGTTGATAATCCTGCATAATAATGTACAGGGGAGTCTTTGGTATTTGAGATCATAAGAATGACAAACAAATAAACCTACCTCACCACCAGCCTTCTTTGTGGTTGGTTTGGGTAACCCAGCAGCATCAGCAGGGCTTGGATTGACAGGGATCCCTCCTCTTGAGCTGCTGCTACGAGACATATCATCAGACCGTTGACTCTGGGACTGCACATTTCTGCTCTCCTTATCACCTCCAGAGTAACTTTTGTCAGTCTGTTACAGAACAAGATTTTGATATTTTAAATAGACTACATATCAAGATTAAAGTCTGCACAAAACGTTCCTGTTACCCTGCAGTGAAACAGTTGCTAGCAGTACATAATGGTCTGATACTAAGACACACACCTTGCGTTTGGATGATTTGTCACCAGTATATGAAGAAACTTCTTTCTCATCATTTGATCTGCAACAAGAGTTTGAAGCTCTATGAGGCCAACAGGATTGTGCACAGTTTAGGATGATAAAAAAATTTGTACAATTTTGGATGATCTCTTATCTCACCACCATTTACACTTCTCTACAGGCGCCACTATAATGTCCTTTTACCACCCATTTATTTCCTATTGAAAGCCGAGATAGACCTACCTACCTTGTACCAACCACGCATTATCACACATCTTCTTCAAGTATAGATAGATATACAACATTTTTGGTCATCTCTTTTGTTAATTGTACAATTTCTTTGGACACCCACTTTACACAGCTTGAAGTAGAATTTCTTACAAAGTGAACATTTCATTCGTGAGGACATAGTTTGAGAAAACTCAATTCTCACAGACTGTAAGACGAAAACTTGGTGTTGTAACATATGTCAAATGAAACATCACAAAAGTGGAACATGCATACATTCGTATATAAAATTCTTACTGATTTGAATCATCAGGAAGCTGAATATTTCTTTCACGCAGAAGGCGCAAGTTATCTTCACGTTGCTGATTGAACTGTGTTCCGAGATCATCAACCCTCTTCCTCAAACTGTTCAAGTACTCCTCTGCTGTGGCTAGTTCATTCAGTTCCGCCTTTACCTACCCCGCACCGTAAGGTTAAGCATTGGAACTCGCCCAGTTGTATTATTTCTTACCAAAAGGAAGACATAAGAAAGTAAAGTAAAAAAAAAAAGAGGGAAACCATTTCTTCGGTGTTAGTTGAGGCAGGAGCCTGATCTGCTCTCAGCTCAGCTTCTAATGCTTCCCGTAACTCTCTTTCCCTCTTCAACTGCTCTTCCAGTCTTTCAACCTGTGTATGATTTATAATTTTGTCAAAGATGAAGAGCGAACATGTAAGGATGAAGACAGTAGAGGAGATAAAAAAAAGACTAGCTAGCTTATTTATAGGTAAGATCAATTTATTTTAAGCATAACATGTTACTGAACAACCTGATCATCATGGAACCTTTTCACATTCTATTGCATAGTTCAACCTAGTTATTCAATGCTGCTACCAGAATGATCAAAAATTTATTCATACACGCTGTGATAATCAAAACCTTAATGTGTTTCTCAAAAGCAAAAAAAGCCCAAGGAGGTATTGAATCTCTAGACCTAAAGATACCATTATATTTTAGCTGGAGCTAAGGTTATCTCCCTTCTCAAGCATACACAGAGTGCAGCTCAAAGTAAATAAGAACAGAGAACTTTAACATACAACATACATCTCTTTCAAGAGCTATGCGGCGTTCGCCTAAAGATTTCTTTCGCCTTTCCAAACTTGCTTGAAGGGCTGCATTTCCATGGACCTGGATTAAAGACAGTGAATAAATGAAAAAGGCTGTTAAAAAGAAATTAGATAACAAATGAGTTAGTTGAAAAATGTAACAATCTTCTACCTCTTCAGCAATTCTATCTTCCAGTTCTTTCTTGGCAGCTTCTAGCTTTTCGATGTCATCCCTGTATAAGAATGAAAGCATAAAAGGTGTGAACCCTATTTTTGTCACATTATAGTGAAATTTTGGTTTCCACTGATCCTAAAGGGACAAAGCTTTTAAGCTCACAAACCAACAGAGCACTTATCATGCAAAGACCCCATTCCATATTGATGTCTTCAGCTTTGAAATTGCTAATCGTCTATAAAACTGATACATTGACAAACAAATATATATGTCTACATAAAGGCAAACTTACTCTTCCTCTAGTGAGAATTCGATGGATTCCATAGACAGGTTCCTTCTACCCTGTGCTCAACAAGGAAAGAGAAACATTGATGTCTATGTAACTTCCTGTACAGATGAACACATCAAAGTATCTGAGAGAAAGGTTGAACTCACAGATTGACGTCCCCATCTGGGACGTCTATAGAGTCCACCGTCAAAGATAGAAGATGCTGATTTCAGACAGCGAGGTACTGCACTGCGAGGAGCTGAATTCTGGTTTCCTTCTTGAGTACTGTTCTTTGAATCCAGATTCCGGTCCATTGTTGTGGCCGGTTCATTTGAATCTTTGTCCTTACTACCTACCTTGTCACAATCATCTTTCTTACTCTGAACCCCCATCTTGTCAAAAAATTTAATCTTAGAGTCTACACTGGCATTGTCTTTTCTGTTAGCATCAACTTTCTCACAATCTTTGTTCTTTGTATCCACCTTGTCTTGTGCACGATCTTTATGAGGCAATGAGGATCGAGATGAAGATGATAGTGACTTCTGAACAGCGTTCTTATTGTCACCATCAGAGCCTGGGTCAGATCCTTCACTATGCTGCGGCATAACAATATACGTGTAAGCGTGGCACAAAGAAGTATATAATAGAAAAATTCATAGATTGAGAATTAAATATGAGGAAGAAGTGACATCACATATGTTTGCAAAAGAAATGAAACAGCCAATGTTATGTTTCAGATTTAATCATGAAAAAGTCATGGTCAGCAGCCGCACTAAAACCTACATAATATTGGCGAGCTTATCATATAAGAACCTCACTGAGATCCTTCAGTCCCAGCAAGCATGATTTGAAAGGTGCATCAATTTGATGTACAGATGGAAGACAACAAACAACAACAACCATATCATGGTATAAATAGGACAAGCTCAATTTATGTATGTTTGTAAGGAGGGGGAGTGTGTGCCATTCTTGCCTCATGTTGACCATCATCCTCATGGTCACTACAGCTTTCATGACTAGAATTTTCATCATCATCCTCGGCATCATCTTCACCTGATCCAGATTCTTCATCAACGTCATCTGATTCATACTCAGAATCATCCTCATAGACTTCATCATCTTCATCATATTCATCAGTTGCCTCCCCACTCTCACTTCCACTCACTTCAGAATCAGAAAATAGTTCGGGGGACATGGAGCCTTCCTGAGATGAAGACTGAGATTCATAGAAATGTAAATCAATGAGAGCAAATCATAAACATAAATTAAACCTAAGGCAGTATAAAATGAAGATGTTACAGGGATCTGCTTGCATGTGTTAGAAGTTTCTTAAAATGGCCTTATATTAACGTGGTCAGTTAATGATGCATGGTGAATTTGAATTTAAAGTGAGCACCAAGAAAAATCTTCATCCTTCTTAGATGCACAAGCACTCTTAATCAAGCCTACCCCGAATATTTTTTCATACTCCTCAAGCAAAATTATAACAATAGCTTGGGCATGGTTGGCTGCAGCAGCTGCTTGCAACAGTTGAAGAGAATTATCACCAGCCACATCCATCTGCTGATTCTCAACTTGACAATCACCAGCAAGAAGGGGACGAAGAAGCAATGGTGACATGCAAGCAGCAACAGCTGATACGCTCATCCGGTTAACTGCTTTATGGGCTGCTACTATTCGCATCATTATTAAGATCCTGAATTTAAAAAATAAATCCAAAGTGATAAATGGGGAAAAGCCACTTTAACTTGATACTGAGAAAGAACAGGTACAATAGTTTTGTCACTTTTATTTCTGATATCATTTTGGAAAAGAAGAGACGGAAAGCTGATGCTGGGAGGAGAGGGAGGGAGCAGATAGTAAACTTATTATCAATCACCTCTGCAGTAACTTTCTATTTGGTTCTGGAAATGTTTCCAGAATTGCCAAGCGGATTGCATTGACTCTATTGGTGCTATTAGTTTCTGCACGTCATTTTCAGGATTTAAGGCAGTATAAGTTTACAGCTTGAGTCACTTATAAGCAAAATTCACATAGTAAAGGAGCATTCACTCACTATAAGCGTTAAGTAATGACGTGCAGCAAGAAGCAGGGACTGGAGATGATGGCAATTCTCTTAAAACATGCTGTAGGATGAAAATGTGGAAGCGACCATAATGACATTTTAAAAAATCTGTAAAGGTAGGTAACTTTAACAAAGGATGACTACCATATGATGTTGAGAGATACCTTGATACAATCTGCAATGACGTGCGCATCTTCCCCGGGAGAAAACTCAGTTTTCCCTATCCGGAAGAAGTAGATTAAGATCAGTGAACCAGATTAAGGGAATATTTCTGAAAACAGTGCTAATGTTGAAAAAAACTAGGAGACAACAAACCCTGCTCATATTCTTGAACTCTGCGTTCAACCAACTCAACATCAGCAGCTTGTCGCAAGATCCCTTCAGTCTTGACTCCTGGTTATCGGAAACAAATTGACCATTCAAAGAAACGTCACAAAAATCAGTGTAAATAAGGTTTTGTCCAACTCGCATTGTCTGTGTGTTTGTAGTTTAACTCAAAGTATCGTCACTATACAAGAAAAATTCAAAAGAAAGCCATGAGTTTGAGCTCTGGTTAATTAGCATGCATAAAAGGATCTTAGTGCCAGGAGTGAGCTAGCAAACGATTGCAAGGGAGAGTATCTCTTACCATGCTCCTCAATGTATTTTAGGGCTTTTTCCAAGAAAGCGGGCGATCCATCAACCTCTTGCAATGCAAATAAAACCGGTCGCCCTATGACCATAGACTTTACAGGTGTCTTATCCTTCTCTGCTATATACAACCAAAATCAGAGACATTTTAACATATCATTACCACAGAGAAACCCTGAAGCCAATAAAAATGAGCATATCTGATCACACAGTCATACGTTGGGCTGAGGGGCTATTGACTGCATCAGCTGGACCGCCATTAACAGTTCCATTTTGCCCTGTTCCACCAGAGGTGGTTGGTGCCTGTGCCAAAGCGGTTTCTAATGTACACTTCCACTCATGTAACTCATCTGAAGTTTCAGCCTGTAAGCAGTGGAGGAAAGCAATAAGCAAAGGTCAAGCTTCTTGATCTTGTTCATGCTCGTTAGGGGATGACCAAAACCATCACAACATGATGAATTTTAAGCAAATTGTCAAACTTCTATCCATCCATTGGCACTTAGAAACACGTTTAGTTTAGTGAAGTTTTGGTGAAAGAACCACGGGAGTTAGCTTGTAACGAGACTAGAAGAGAGAAGCAAACACCATTCAAGATTAGTACTCAATCATATTGCACAGAGGCTCAAAAGGGCACCTTTAGTATGAGTGTCCTCCCATCGCGACCATCTGGAAAGAGCACTGTTAAAAGCTTCTTGTCTGGTTTCACATCCACGCTATATTAAGGCACAATTCCAAAGAAATCAGATTATACAAGTCCATCATTTCTCATAGATTAAATAACATAAGAACAAATAAAACAGCAAGCCAACCTGCCTGAGCTGTTGAGATCGAAGCCACCAAGTGTCATATTTACGTCACCACTTCTTTGGGGAGCAACATTCTAAAAGAAAATTAAAACGTAGTAATGAGCTTCT
Source organism: Limonium bicolor (assembly GCA_023374045.1). NCBI lineage: Eukaryota > Viridiplantae > Streptophyta > Magnoliopsida > Caryophyllales > Plumbaginaceae > Limonium > Limonium bicolor. The sequence goes on from CM041780.1 coordinate 155,925,419, forward strand.
AGATCAATCACCAGAGATCCATTCTCCATTATGATTGTTGCACAGCACATATGAATGATATGAAAGAAGGGTGGCAGAAAAGAAGATAGGAAAACAAATAGACAAATGCATAAATGTAATAAACATGCAACATAAATTTGAAGGCCATCATACTATTTCATGTTAGCCACCACAGTTTTTTTTTTTTTTGAAAACCTAGCCACCACAGTTAACATACTTACTGGGTCACTTCTGAAAAGATCAGAGAGTTCGGGTGAGGACAAACCATCTCTTCTTCCAGGAGGTCCATCCAATCCCTAAAAGAAGCACCGAAAAACTCAAAATATTTCAACTATTCCAATTCAGTCTACAACAAAAAATCTCAGCATAAGCAAATCTGGTTTGGCCATACTAATCACAAAATTAGCAGTAAAAGGGGTAGCGTACCTTTGGATTGCAAGAAAAGTGGTCCTTTTCAAGACCTGCGATAGAAATCGGGATCTCCAAAATGAGAATTTAACAGCATTTGCATGCACGTCACTCACGCGCAGGAATGTTTTTTCTCACAAGAAAAAGAGAAACAAGCTCGCAACAAGAAAGAAATGAAAAAAACAGCAAAGAAGAATTATAGCTACCGCATTCCCTGAACGGAGCCCTGTGACTCTAATGAGCTGGCATGAGGCAATATAGGGCTCTCTCCTTGTTGTGCCTATGTTTTCACAAATTTACCAACGCCCAAAATCACACCGATCAGAACCATTGAAACCGAGAAGGAGCACAAGAAGCTCAAGAGAGTAAAATGTGTTCATGATTACTAGAATCAACAAAAAGAATACAGGAGTACCGAGAACAAAAAACATTATAGGTAATTCATCATCAATCATGTAAACAGAATAGAACGTAATCAATTACCGGAGCGGAAAACTCGGAGTTTTTGATGCTCTGTTCTTTCTCCGATCATAAACAAAACTCTAATGACACGAGCAAAAACCTTATACCAGCATCGATCACGAAATCGGGCCTGAAAATTCGAATTATCAACCTTTACGATGGCAAAGGAAGAACCGTACGCAGAAAGAAAAGCTACAGGAAATGTGGGGGGCAAATTTGATTGATCAAGCATCTACAACTGTCGAAGCAGAATTGAGAGAAAAACGGTGGGAGAAATGGAGCGCGAAGGTGAGGCGTGAAAAATGAAATGGAACAAAACTGGATAGAGAGAGAAACCTTCCTCCTCTGCAAATGATGGTCTAATTTCTTCTTCGTCCAACGGAAAACCCCGCGGGTATAGCCGCGAAAGAGAAAATCGCTCAAATTGAACGGGGCCGGGTTTTACGGCATTTGGACACGTGTTGAGGTTCGGAAAGCTGGCCGTTGGGAGGGAAGAAATGAAGGAGAACAACATAAGCCAAGAAATTACCATCACGAACGCTCTTAAAAGAACATGATTATTGATAAGAAATCGTCGTTTCATATATAGTGATAGTGTGTTTCAAAAAAATATATATATAGTGATAGTGAGAGATAATACGTTCTTGTCGATATTACAATTTCCCTAAAGTGAAATTGTCTCATGTAGGCAGCTGACAGCAGGCTACAAGCCAAAAGATCATCTCGTTACTCTCGTAGTCGTCCGACATCTTTCTTCAGGGCAAGGCACTCGGTGGCCTAAATTTTGTTTTTTTTTTAAAAAGTATCTATCATTGTTTTTTTCCAATTGTATCAATGATAACATTATAAAATATCAAACAAGTGATAAAAGAATTATCTGAACAACATCTAAATCAAGTAAAGTTAAAATGTTGAAGACGTATTTTATGGTTTGTAGTGAAGAGTTAGGGTCTAACGACCCTAAACCCTAAACCACATACCCTAAAAATCTATTCAGTGACGAATTTATAAAGTATAAAGGCTGCATCCGGAGACCGCAGGTATGTGGTAGTTTTGGGGATGGGACCCACGCGGGTCCCACGTGGGTCCTACGTTCTACTCCAATAATATACTGCCACATATAAAACAACCACAAAACAGCCAGACCAAAACAACCACAAAACAACCATGCCGAACGCAGTCAAAATGAGTTAAAAAATATTACTTTACATCACACACCCTAAAAGCTACTATAAGAAAGTTAAAAACGTCGAAGACTTATTTTAGGGTTTGTAATGGAGGGTATATGGCCTAAACCCTAAACCACAAACCCTACAAATTAGTCGAGTTAACGACGACATCATAAAGTATAGAACAAGTTAAAAAAAGATTACCCTACACCAAATCCCCTGAAAACTACTGTAGGAAAGTTAAACATATCGAAGGCTTATTTAGGGTTATACCGTAAACCCAAAATCACAAACCCTAAAGATATGTCGACTCAATGATGACATTTTACAACATTAAATGAGTTAAAAATAGATACTCCCACACCACACACCCTAACAACCAGCATAGAAACTTAAAAATGTCAAAGGCTAATAGCCCAAGAACATAGAGTGGGCTAATATTAGAAGTTATGTAATTTAGGCCCATAATAGATTGTGTAATATAGTCCATATTAGTTATAGATATTGTCCATAGTAGTGTCGGTTCACATTCTCTATGTAGCCTATATATATGGGCATACATTCTCGGTTACAAGGTGTGAAATACAAAAGGAATACACACACATTTTCCTAAAGTCTCTACATCATTCTATTTGCATTTATGGTATCAGAGCAAGTCCACGGGATTTTTTTCCAGTCGTTCTCTCTTCCTTCCTCAAATTTTTCTTTCCTTTCCTTTCACTAGTAGAAAAAGGGTCATTTTCGGCGGTTCTTTTGGGCCTTTTTCGGCGGTTTTAAACCGCCGAATATTACACCGCTGAAAAAGGCCCTTCCAAAGTTTCGGCGGTTTTATAACCGCCGAAAATAACAACCTTTTTCGGCGGTTCCAAACGCCAAAACCGCCGAAAATGACCGCTGTCCCAGCTCAAAATGAGGTAAAAAACAGACATTTTCGGCGGTTCTTAGTAAGAACCGCCGAAAATAAGTAAAAAACTGGCAATTTTCGGCGGTTCTTAGCTTAAGAACCGCCGAAAATAGCCATTTTTTACTTATTTTCGGCGGTTCTTACTAGGAACCGCCGAAAATTCTATATTTTTTTTTTGGTTTTTTTCGTTTTAGTTTACAATCCCACATATGTCAACAAACCTGTAAAATATACAGATACAACATCCAGATATATCCAAATATCTCTCTACGTCATATTGTAGAGGATGTCAATCACTCTTTGTAAGAGAATTGTCAAAAAATCAAAATAATGATGAAATGGTCACAAATGACCAACAACACATTTCAAATGGTCACAAATGACCATATACAAACCATTTCAAATGGTCACAAATGACCATATAGATATACAACTACCAAGATATTCATTGTACTCAAACCGGTCATCTTTCACAAGCCTAGCCATAAATTTCTAAACATTAACGTTCTAAATAACAATTCGATCGAAAAAACAAAGTGAAAATCAAACTAAATTCATATAGACAAACTCCGCCCAATCCTCCAACATAGCGTTGATCATTTGTCTGTCGTATTCGCCAACATTAGAGAAAACCTTTTGAAAAACAAAACAATACAAAATGAGTTAATCATTAAAGAAATACATTAAAATTAAAGAATATATATATGACTTAACATACATTTTCTAATTGATCCTGCATCTCACCAAAAAGGGTGATTATGTCATGCATATATCTCATGACATAATACCCACACTCCGAACCCCCGGGTTGACGTGGACACTTAAACAAAGAAAAGAAAAAGGATTAATTACATAAGACATTTGTTCTATCAATGAAAAACAAGTGATGCATGTACCTTCACTGCAGTCCAGGGGACAGCACCTTTTACCCTTATAGCAAGATGTGTAGTCATAACACTTTGATATATACTGCACATTAAATGTCATAAATGTATATTAATAAAATTAGGATATCCATGCACAACAAAATTAAATTAAAAGAATTGAAATGCATAAAGAAGTGGTTTATAATGTACTTACGTGTTAAGGTGTGGCTTTATCTTGATATTACTCGGCACTGTATGCCGAAGCGGATCAAGATATAGTATACGTGCACGATCCAAACACAACACCAGTAGGACCCAATGACCACTATGTAATACCAAAACACTAACATGTCATTATAATGTCAAAATCAACAAGTAGATCATGCTTAATGGAATTAAAATGATAAACACAAGTTATTACCTTTGATGGTAGGGCATCAGGAGATATTTCTTTCTCGCATTGATGCTGTTAGCAATCGCACGCTGTAAGTAGAGCTTACTACCTTGTACATCAGACATCACAGCAGTGTATGACGTTCTCTCAGGACATAGAAATCCATACTTGGTAAGTGAAAAAGTTTGCATTTTCTCATGCAAAAACCTATTCATTAATTAAAAGATATAGTAATTAACATTGTTTCAGGGCATCACTTTATAACTTAATTACCAAAAAAGACTAATACTTACAGAATGAATGAGTGGACAACAGTGATAGGCACCCAGTCAGATTTCAGGATGTCCTGCAAGTCGTTTGTCCACAAGTCGACTTCTAAAACTTCTTCATAGTGAAGAATGTCAGGTTCAAAGCTAAGAAGGATAGAATCTTTATCAGCTGGGAAGTCACGGATCACATCATGCAACACTTTCATGTTTGGCCCCAAGCGTGCATATATTGAATCATCCACCAAGTTTTGTTTGGTAACGACATTGGTGGATGCTCTGTATCCAGAAGATGTAATCTTTGACTTCTTTTTTTCAGGAGACTTTGATTTCTCCTTTAATGCCTATTTGCAATCGACATACATTACTAATCATGAACTGAACATCCACACACTTATAATTTACTACAATAACTATATTAAAGGTAGTATTGGGCGTACCTTCATACACTTCTGAATCAGGCGAACAGGCCATTGAAGAAATGCACCCTTTGCGGACCGAACCGTGCTGTACTCCTCCGTAGGTACAGGGAGTGCTAAATCAGGACACGTGTATCGGTTCGTCCACAGACACTCTCCCGTGATACGGCTGTAATGGCATGCCATGGACCACGTCATTCGAGCGTGATGTACACTCTTCCTTCTGCAACTGGTATATTTTGATTGTTGTACGGGAGCAAGAGGTTGCAGTTTATTGGATCCTACAATTTAATCAGATTAGTAGATGATTGAACTGATAAATAAGTAATAAACGATATGACAAGTAATAAAACAGTTAAAGATATAAAAATTTACCTGTACAGATGCGTAAGGATACGGATCATTAGACTCTGTGCTTGTGTGCAGTCCAGCAGGATCAGAAGCAGGATCAGAAGCAGGAGCATATCCATAAGAAGGATCAGAAGCAGGAGCATATGGCTGGGGTGCACCAGTCCCCTGACCACTTCAGCAAGGATCTCATCCCTCAACTGATCTTTGAAGCTAGTGAGGACACGTAAATGCTCATCATACGGGATCATCCTCTCCTGACTACTACTTCCTTTCCTCGACCCGGGGTTTCCAAATACTTTTCTTATCCCTATGTTAACCCCCCCTAACCCCACTGCTCGGCCTGGATGATCTTTCTTTCCTAGCGCCCGAGACAGCTGGTCATCATGTCGATCAGGAGCCCAAGTCCCTTGGGTTGCTTGCTCGTTCATTTCAGCCTTTAGAAGTAAATGCATATAGGATTTATAATAAATTATAGGATTGAAATATTGAATTTGAAAAATAATAAGGATTAAACAAAAGTACTTACCATCTTATCAACAATTTCCTTCGTTTTCTCGAAGGGATACAGACGCTCTCCAGTTTTTGGGTCTTTCTTAGTGCGTGAAAGCTTCCAAAATGTACCCCGTTTCTGGTGCTCATCTAGAGTGCTCACATCCGATGGCAACTCCCCTTCTGCCACCCACTCAGGAACTCTTCTGTTAACCCCTTTAGCACCCAGCACGTGACGATATTCATTCTTCTTCGCATTCGCTGACTGGGCCTCACGATACTCCTATTATCAAGTAAACAAAAGTACACGATGATGATTAAAAACATATACATATGTAAACCTATTTGTATGTATATACAATACTTAATTATTTAATAGTTAGTATGTACCTTCGTCTCCATCTTCTTGTCATAAAACTGCTGCCACTTCTCTTGGGTTATTGCTGTGTAGATCTCCCAAGGCTGGCGTGTGTCGCCGTCAGGCCGCTTAAGCTTCTTGGTGATGAACCATTTGACCAGATCATGCTTATGATCTGAAAATTTTTTGCGCATCATCGATTTTACCATGGTGTAGTACTCGGTTTCTACAGGTATTCGATATCGTTTCTGCATATCATCATAATGAAAAGGATGTTAGTTATGCATACTTGTAAATCGTATCAATAAATACTGCAACTATTGTTTATTTACCTGTACGATCTCAAACATCTGCTTCTTCAATCCTTCGTCAACCTGAGGCCAGGAGAGAGTGATATCACAATACTCTCGCACTATGATGCCCAGCTCAGTAGTGAAGTCTCCAGCCCATTCCCCAGTCGGTTGTAGATACTCATTAAACTGCAGCGGCTTCGACTCAATCTTTTTTGACTTCAGAGCTTTTGTAGGACCTCGAGGTTTCACGGTCCTGCTCTCTGGGATCTGCGACTCAGAAGGTCCAGCTTGTGTGTCAGCTGGCACATCAGACATTATAATCTCGGCGGTGCCACTACCCCCCTCATCAGTCCCGGGCCCTTGATTGGCGGCCCTTCCCTCCACGTGTTTGCCTCTTCCTCGGTCGGGCTGCATCACACAGAATCTCACCGACCGGATCGTCCATATCATCCATTTGACTGTCTGCAAGATAAACAATATGATATAACAACAAAACAAATAATATAAAAAATACATAATCAGATATCATAAAAAATTAATATTTAATTACCTAACAAACAAACACATCATTTATGGTTTTTCGACCCATAGACCCTCATCATGATCAGACCTAGTATACACTACATCGTCTGGAATATCGACAATGTTGGTGGCAGGAACACTGTTAGAAAAGGGTGGTGTCTCATCAAATAATAATTCATCGTCCTCAACATCTTGATCAACATTTGTGATCACAAATCTTTTCCCTGGTAAAACTACTGACCATCTAGAATCGATGGGATCTTCTATGTAAAATACTTGTTCACAGTCCTTGGGAAATATGAACGGATCGTGTGTAGGACCAAGACTTGATAAATCAACCAAATTAAACCCATCCTCAACCCGATAACCGTGTCTGTAATCCACCCACTTGCATTTGAAAATAACAAACTTTTGAAACTGATAATCAAGTTCCCAAATATCTTCAATACATCCATAATACAACCTCGAGGTTGAAATCGCTGAAGCTCGGGTGTACAGAGTTGTTGCTGCTTCTACTTTCACCCCGCTATTCTGGTTTAAACATCTATCATCTTGTCGTTTTGTCCAATAGGTGAACCCATTGATGTCATACCCCTCGTAAGATACAGCAGTGGAACCAGGTCCCAAAGCTAACCAACGGAGCTCTTCACCTACATTATCAGGCGCTAGTGATGCAAGTTTCATAACATGGTCTCTAAACCATGAACAAAAGGTCTTGTTTTGCTCTTTTGTCAGCCAAACAATATTCCTCCCAGGATATTGACCTCTTAGTGTAGTCATGTGTTTCTCAAAAAATGGCTCAATAATCTCAAGGTGATGTAAAACGAACAAATGTGCTAACTCCATTGAGGATGAATCAATTGCCACAATTTTTTTCCCAGTAACACCTTGACCTTCTGTCCCTCCCGTGTGTCTAGGTTGTGGTACTCCAATAGCAACTGCACCCTTTAAGTATTCAGTACAAAATTCTGTCACTTCTTCGGTTATTGTCCCTTCTATAATACTTCCTTCAGGTCGATATCTATTCTTCATCCTTCCCTTCAAAATTCCCATGTATCTCTCAAACGGATACATGTACCTCAAATATATTGGACCACATAATTTGATTTCCCTAACAATGTGAACAACTAAGTGAACCATGATGTCAAAAAAAGAGGGTGGAAAATACATTTCAAGTTGACAGATCGTAACAACAACATCACGTTGCAGACTGTCAAGTGTATCAGCATCCACGACTTTATTACACACTGCATTCAAAAAGAAACATAGTCTTGTAATTGCATTTCGGACATCCTTCGGCAATATACCTCGAATGACAACAGGAAGGAGATGCAACATCAGAACGTGATAATCATGAGATTTCAACCCGACCAATTTCAAGTCCTTCATTGACACAAGACTTTTCCAGTTGATGAATAACCCGTAGGAACCTTAAGGGAATGAAGACATTTGCAGAAGCTGATCTTCTCATTCTTAGACAAAGTGTAACATGCTGGAGGTAAATATGTTCGTTTGCCTCTTTCTTGAGGATGCAACTCCTCACGTATGCCCATAGCTTCCATGTCTCTTCGAACCTTCATTCCGTCTTTTGTTTTCCCAGGTATGTTAAGCAAAGTCCCAACAACAGCCTCACCAACATTTTTGACAATATGCATAAAATCAAGACAATGCCTAACAGATAAATGTCTCCAATATGGAAGTTCCCAAAATATTGAACATTTTTTCCAGATGTTTTTTTGGATAGATTTGGACGGAACACCGAAAACATTCTCAATGTCTTTCACCTTTTCATAGATCTCTTGAGAACTCAAAGGTATACGAGCAACACGTGTTTCAGTTTTTCCGTTGAATAACTTCCTTTTTTTACGGTACGGGTGTGCTGCTGGCAACAATCTACGATGACACATGTACACGTTTTTGCCAGAAAACTTTAGACGATCAGAACAAGTGTCGTCCTCACATATTGGGCAAGCAAATGTGCCTTTCACCGTGTATCCAGATAAATTCCCGTACGCTGGAAAGTCATTCACTGTGCAAAACAACATGGCACGAAGTGTGAAGTTTTGTCTGGCGTAACCGTCATAAACCACTGTCCCCTGATTCCATAGCAATTTCAAATCGTCAATCAGTGGTGCAAGATATACATCGATATTATGTCCGGGTTGTTTAGGACCAGAAATCAACAATGATAACATAATGTATTTTCGCTTCATACACAACCACGAAGGAAGATTGTAAATAAACAATAGAACAGGCCACGTGCTGTGTTGACTACTTAGAGTGCCGTAGGGATTCATCCCATCTGTACATAGCCCGAGTCTCAAATTTCGATTATCACTGGCAAAATCTTCAAATCTTCTATCGATAGTCCTCCACTGTGGTGAATCAGCTGGATGTCTCAGCTTATCATCATTTTTCCTTCCTTCTGCGTGCCATCTTAAATTTTGGGCATCTCTGACATTTGCAAACAGACGTTTGAACCTTGGTATTATGGGTAAATACCAAATGACTTTTGCTGGAGGACTTTTTTCTTAGAATTGGATGATTGGCCGTCCTTATGTTTATAGCGTGACAAATGACATTTTGGACACTGATTCAAATGTTTATTCTCTCCTCTGTATAATACACAACTGTTTGGACATGCGTGTATCTTTTCATACTCCACACCCATAGGACACATCAACTTTTTTGCATCATAAGTGGATGTAGGAAGATTGTTATCATCTGGAAGCATGTCGTGGAATAGTTCTAGTATTGCCGTAAAACTCTTATCACTCCAGCCGAATCTTGCTTTCATATTGAACAAGTGTAGCACGGATGTCAATTTTGAAAATTTGGTGCATCCGGGGAACAAAGGGGACCGTGATGCGTCAACTAATCTTTGATATTCATCGGGCTTGTCTGTGAAATTATCCTCAACATCTTGCAGCATAGAGTTCAGTTCTTCAATCTTTTCACTATCATCGTTGATTTCAGTGTCACTCTGATCACACTCATTATTAGGAAATGTGGTATCATCGGTAACCTTTCTTGTTTCACTGTTCTGCTGGGTGGAAGTATGCACCCTGCTACTACCTTCTAAAGACTCACCATGCAAAAACCATATCTTATAGTTTGGCATAAATCCACGTCGTGATAGATGAAATCTGATAGCATGTAGGTTAGGGAATTTGTTGCGAAGTTCGCACTGTGCACATGGACAGGGAATGTGAGTGTCATTCATCCTTTTCTGATGATTGAGAGCTGCTTTGCAAAATTCATTTTCCACTTTCGATTCAAAATAATTCCCTCGCAGACCGTACATCCATTCACGGTCCATTCTACAAACAACCAGTCAAAATTTAAAAATATTTATAAAAAAGTGTTATAATGTATAATAACTTAACGTAACTAACATTTAAAATACTAAATATAAAAAATAACAATAACTAACCTATCTTCGGAAAAGGATATATATATTTCGATATGGTTCTCGCACGGCGAGTCTGTATAATATATATAATACGCTATCTTTATATACTACTTGGTTGTGTTATATGCATATTATATATATGTGTATACATCTATAATATATTACTACTTGATGATATATATATATAATATATATATATATAGTTGGTTATTTTTTTTGGTTATATTTATATATGTATACCTACTCAACTAACTAGCTACTAAATATAAATAAACTAACTACACAAACAATTTACAGAACACCTTGCTGGCATATACATTATTTTGTGGTAATTCTATCGTGTTATATATATACATAATTCCTGCAACTAACTATTATATTGTAATCAACAAATTATACAAACAATTATGCATGATAAATTGAAATTGATTTAGGTTGAAAAAAAAACTAACCGGTATTTGGAAGGACGAGGATCAAGCGGAAGCGGGTGGCGAGTGAAGACGATGAGAGCTAACGCGACTACTACTGCCAATCTTGTGTAGTATCTAAATGAAGAAAACACAGTACAATTGATACGTCAATTCACCAAGTGAGTTTACCTATAATATAATTATTATAAATAGTTTCACTAATTTACATTTACCTATAATATAATTTTTATAAAATATGAAATAAATTAACTAAGTGAGTTTAACTAACTAGCTAAATTTACTAACTAGAAATTTAATTAACTAATTAAATCCACCTAGATACTTTCATAAATTACCCATCCAACTTCACATTTAATAAACTAATTCAGTGCAATCATAATTATCCATTCCACAATATGATATACTACTAAAACAGAAAAACTAACTAAATTCCTTAACAATAATATTTTTAACAACATATAAATAATATATACAACAAATTAATTTATTTACTTACATTTGGCTTCTAATTTATCATTGTTAATATTTACAACTTGTTTCACTAATTTACATTTACCTATAATATAATTATTATAAAATATGAAATAAATTAACTAAGTGAGTTTAACTAACTAGCTAAATTTACTAACTAGAAATTTAATTAACTAATTAAATCATCTAGATACTTTCATAAATTACCCATCCAACTAATTCAGTGCAATCATAATTATCCATTCCACAATATGAATACTACTAAAACAGAAAAACTAACTAAATTCCTTAACAATAATATTTTTAACAACATATAAACAGAAAATGGACAGAGCAATTCATCGAACACCTTGCGAGCATATAGTATTTTCTAAAATTGCCCACATATTGTATTTCCAAACAAACCTATCAAGCAATTACACTCCAGAATACATATATCAATCAACAATTACATATAAACAACAAATTAGGACCCAATTCGACAAAATTTTACAAGTTTCGAATCGGAAAAAAAACTAACCAAATCTCTTAATTCGATATCGTTTCTGGCAGCAGCAGACGGGGGTAGCGGCGCGACTAGGCGGCGGCGGCGACGGTGGCGTGAGCTGTGGTGCGGCGGCGACCGAGGAAGAAGAAGAGGCGATTTGTGGGCGAACTGGAGTAGAGAGTCGAGGAAGAAGAGTTTAGCAGAGCAGTGATAATGACGAGTCGGGGCTAGGGTATTAGAAATAATGATTTTCGGCGGTTCCTATAACAACCGCCGAAAATAGCCAACTAAAATGACAATTTTCGGCGGTTGTATATAGGAACCGCCGAAAATCATGCTTCGATTTGGCTATTTTCGGCGGTTCCTATAAACAACCGCCGAAAATTGTCATTTTAGTTGGCTATTTTCGGCGGTTGTTTATAGGAACCGCCGAAAATAGCCTGACCCGACACATTTTCGGCGAAAATGTAAAAACCGCCGAAAATGGGGGGCCGAACATGGCCATTTTTCTACTAGTGTTTTTACTTCGTCTCTTTCCTTGAATCATCTCGATCATGGGGGATCAAAGCTTACTACTTCCTCCGGTCATGGCTCTACAGACGGCGAGAACTCCGGTGACCTCCCACCGCAAGCCAACACCACTCCTGCAACACAAGTAAACCCTTTTTCTCAGTCAATTTTATCAGCAGCAACCAATTTAGTAAAACTGAAACGAGACAACTATAGGATTTGGAATGGAGTTCTTACTACTTTCTTGAGAGGAAACAATCTGTTTCAATTTGTTGATGGATCTGGATCATGTCCTTCTCATGTGATAGAAGGAGTTACAAACCCAGAATTTAGTAAGTGGTTCAAACAGATCAAATGGTATTGACAATCATATACGCTTCTCTAAGTGATGCCTTGATTGGCCAAGTTATCGTATGAGAACCTCAGCCCAAGCCTGGAATTATCTCAATGAAACTTTTGCCTCACAAAGTAATGCTCAAGTTGGTCAGTTATTACATCAGTTAGCCTCCATTGAAAAACTTCCCCAGAACAATTACCAGTTACTACAATAGAGCCCAAGCCCTTGTAGATTCCCTAGCCCTCACTGTCACATGGTCTCTAACCGTGAATTCCAATGCTATATACTGAAAGGTTTACCAGTTGAATATGGAGCCCTAGTTTCAAATTTACTTACCAGATCTGATTCTTGCACCCCATCCCAACTATACAACTTCATGCTATCCAATGAAACTTGGGTGTTACAGCATCACAAAATACCAATCCCCCTCTAAAGCTCAACTCCACCACCTACAACAATTCACTCAAGGGGGGACGGGGATACTACAAATCAAACAGAGGAAAACCAAATACATCAAGGGACGAGGCCGTGGTTTAAATCCAACACAAACTCTGGTTATAATTCCACACAAATTTCACGGGAAAACCAGACAACAACCCCAATGTCAAATCTGCAAGAAACGGGGTCATGAAGCATCAAACTGCTATCACCGATACAATTTTGCATACCAACCAAAACCCCCCAGTCTTTATCCACAATGTCACTGCTCTCTCTACTATCAGACTTCTAACACACCATGGGTTGCAGATACAGGAGCATCACACCATTTCACAGGAGACTCTTCTCGACTTAACCTCACATCCTCTGAGTACAGTGGCACAGATGTTGTGTCTCTAGGTGATGGCTCTGTTATGGGCATCCAACAACAGGGTATGGGTTCTTTATCCCTAGGTGATAAGACGTTTATTCTTAATGACCTTATGCATGTTCCCACTCTAAATACATTTAATCTCAGTAACAAGTTCTGTTCAATAACAGAACCTACTTTGAGTTTTACAAAGATTATTTTTCTATTGAAGGATTTGAATACCCAAGGGATTCTACTCAAGGGTGATGTTTTTGATGGAGTCTACACCTTCCCTACAAAGAACACACTCCTCTGTCACTCCTCAACTCTACTACACACACCAAAGCTCCAGCTTCTATAGGCCAGTCGTCTTGCCATCCTAGTGCAGCTATGACCAGACGCCTTATAACTAGCTATAGTTTACCATTTTCTACTTTGATATAAGGAGCTCTGCTCTGACTGCTGTAAGGAAAATGCATGCCCTACTCATTTCCCTCAGATACTGTTCTAGTAATAGTTTTGAATTGCTGTTTGCTGACTTATGGGGTCCAAGCTTTCTGTGCCTCAGAAGAAGGGTTTCTATATTTTCTCATAATAATTGAGATTACTCCCGTTTCATTGGATCTACCCTTTAAAGAAAAATCAGAGAGGTGCTCATTTATGTGTTTTTTACACTATATTCGAAATCAATTCAAGACAGACATTAAACAGATTCAAACTGACAGAGGAGGCGAAATTAGAGCACTAATTCATATTTCAAACACAAGGAAATTCATCGTTACACTTGTGCCCACTCCCACCAACAAAATGGATCAGTAGAGAGTAAGATAAGATTTGTGGTAGATAAAGGTCTCTGTTCTTCTGTCTCAACTTTTTCCTATGAGTTAACTGGTCCTACGCCTTCAGAACTGCGGTTTATTATTAAATAGAACCCCCACTAGGGCCATCATGATCATGCAACCCTTTTTTTAAGTTATATCACACAGGCCTACCTAGATTATTGAAGGTTTTTGGGTGCCATTGTTGGCCGAATCTTAGACCCTACAATTCTCATAAGTAGCTTTCAGGTCTACTGCTTGCCTATTCTTGCTACTCGAACACTCTACAGGGTACCTTTGCCTTGACCTACTAACCACAGATTATACATATCTCGTGCTGTTCAATTTCAGGAAACAAGTTTTCCTTTTGGCCCCCTCAAACTAAACCCAAATCACAATCTCAAAATTCCAACACACTATTTCAAACATTCTGTTCCTGTAGATCTACTACTGATCCCTCCATTCCCTCAATTCACACAACATTCTCCAACAACCCTCTCCACTTCAGATCTTCTAATCACCAAACATCACCACCCTCAAATTCAACAACACTCGCTCAACAAACTCTTCCCTTCAGATCCCTCTAATCACCAAACATCACCACCCTCTGCTCACCTATACCTATATCACCAGGCTCCACTCATCCAGCCACCTCAAGTGATTCTTATCACTCCACTTCTCCTTTATCTTCATCCACAACTCCTTCGCTCAGAACAACCTACTCATCCCTCTCACCCAATGATAACAAGATCCAAAACAGATAATCTTAGGCCTAAAAATAGAACTGATGGCACAATTCCCTGGTTAAAACACTGACCTTCACACTACTGAAATCCCAGACCAACCATCCTACACTCAAGCAATAAAATTTGAAGACTGGAGGAAGGCTCTACAAGCAGAATATGATGCCCTCACAAATCAACAACAACATGGACACTTGTCCCTCCCCAACCTCACTTTAATGTACTTGGGACTAAGTGGATTTTAAAAACAAAAAGACATGCAGATGGTAAAATTGAAAGAAGAAAGCTCGATTAGTGGCTCAAGGTTTTAAACAGACACATGGCATTGATTATTATGAAACTTTCAGCCCTGTGGTGAAAGTTGCTACTATCAGAGTCATACTGGCCATTGCTTCAGCCAACAACTGGCCAATACATCAACTAGATGTTGATAATGCTTTTTACATGGTGAATTAGAAGAGGATGTCTACATCAAACAGCCTACTGGTTTTGTTAATAAAAAATGTCCAAATCATGTGTGCAAATTACAAAAAGCTCTTTATGGCCTAAAACAATCACCTAGAGCTTGGTTTGCTCGACTTAGCAATTATCTCATTCATATAGGTTTCTGTGCCTCTCAGTTTGACCCATCTCTTTTCATTTATAACTCAAAAGGAGAAACTGTCTACCTCTTGGTCTATGTAGACGACATTTTGTTACTGCCTCATCTCTATCCCTAATTACTCAACTCACACATACCCTTGCTCGTGAATTTCCTATAAAGGAACTCGGGAACCTCCATTTTTTCTAGGAATCCAAGCTACTCGAAACAGTACTGGCCTAACCATCACTCAAAGTCACTACATTCAGGAACTTCTGATAAAGACAAACATGCAACACTGCAAACCTGTTTCTACCCCCATCTTAGATTCGCAGATTCTTGATACTACACTTCACCACCCTATCAAAATTCTACCCTTTTCGCAGTGTGGTTGGAAGTCTCCAATATTCGGCCTTTACTAGACCAGATATCAGTTTTGCAGTAAATCGCATCAGTCAATACATGCAAGCTCCAAAAGAAGTACACTGGTTGCAGCAAAACGCATACTATGTTACCTAAGCTTACGATGAACTTAGGTCTTCTGTTCCCCTCTACATCCCCACCAGAGCTTCGCATCTTCTCTGATTCGATTGGGCTGGATTATGCTGATCGCCGCTCCACTGCAGGATACCTTGTCTTTTTCGGCGACAGCCTGATCTCCTGGAGCTCGAAGAAGCAGCGCACAGTTGCCAGATCCTCTACTGAAGCCGAATTCAAAGCGTTAGCATCTGCAACATCAGAAACATTATGGATACAAAAATTGCTTCAAGAATTAGGAATACGGTTGCAAAAAAGCCCAATTTTAAAATGTGACAATATAGGAGCAACGTACCTTACGTCGAATCCGGTGTTCCATAGCCGAGCCAAGCATGTAGCTGTTGATTTTTTCTTTGTTCGAGAACGAGTACGAAATCAAAGTTTGAGAATCGAGTTTCTTCCTACAGAAGCTCAACTAGCCGACGGACTCACAAAAACCCTAGGTCGATCGCGTTTTCTTTCTCTCCGATCCCAAATACCTCTGGTTGACACGGATTTGGCATCGCGGGCGAATAATAGCCCAAGAACATAGAGTGGGCTAATATTAGAAGTTATGTAATTTAGGCCCATAATAGATTGTGTAATATAGTCCATATTAGTGTATAGATATTGTCCATAGTAGTGTCGGTTCACATTCTCTATGTAGCCTATATATATGGGCATACATTCTCGGTTACAAGGTGTGAAATACAAAAGGAATACACACACATTTTCCTAAAGTCTCTACATCATTCTATTTGCATTTAAAGGCTTGTTTTAAGGTTATGATAATACTCGTACATGATATCATTGGTTCCTATCCTTATCTTAATGATACTTGAATTTTAGAGAAGATGATGATGTTGGAGTAAAATATTGACAAAAACATGAATGGATACATTTGCACTCTCGCATTTGGCCGCTCGACAGCTATCCATATGGAAGTCGCTCGCTGTTTATGTGGCCTCCAGTCGATGGTTGGCTACGACAGTGGTAGCCGCTGGTGTCTACTCATGTCTCATACTGCTTTTGGTTGCTTCTTGTGCATAAAAAAGTGATTGGATGAAGTAAAATATTGACTACAAATAAAGTTCTAGTTTCCAAAAATATTGAAAAGGGAATCAGCGCAATAGTTTTTACCAAACGAACCTCATTTGTATGCAGCATAAACGTGGGATAAATGTCACATTTTGGTATATTTCCCTTTGTCTATTTGTTTAGAGCATATTGTCACATTTATGCCACATTTATGTTACTCGTCTTTCTCGTCTTATCATAAATATTTTTTAGAGTTAATTAGTAGTTTTTAAGATTACCAATACCATATTCTAGTGGTAATATTTGATTTTATAAAAATATAGTATAAAATCACAATATTTAATTTTACGTACAGTATAAGCCATATTTTTTTACTATTAATTAGTTTATTGTTTTGTATGTTTTATACAGTTAAAGTTTACTAATTAGTTATCATCATTTTATTTTATAATTGTTTACTTATATTTTTATATAAAGTATTAACTAATTAAGTTTAACTTAAAAATATTAAGACCCTGAAAAATGGAAACATATTAATAGTCATTGCACAACCGTATATTTAACTTAAATTTGAAGTAATTTTAGATGGTATCTAAGCAACGCAAGTCAAAATCTGCATCAAATAGAGAGGGGAACCAACCAACGATGGTAAAAAAAATGGAAACATATTAATATACATTACATGTTGAATTATGATCAAATATTAGTTTATGATGTATTAAATTTTTTCGTACAGAGTTTATCAAATTTTGAGTGTGAGCGAACCTTTGATAACAACAAACTACTTATCTTATACTCCCTCCGTTCAACAATATCTGTCATTTTAGAAATTTGCACACTTATTAAGGAAAGTGGAAAAATGACGCATGTACCCCTACTTTTTACTTTTTCATCTAGATAATAATTACTTTTGTGTTGAATAGTAGGGGTAAAAGTGGAAAAAAGTGTGTCAAAAAGCTAGAATGACATATTTTTAAACAAAAACCACTTCCTAAAACGACAGATATTAATTAACAGAGGAAGTAACATTTGTTACATGTTATTTTATTGATTTTTAACAAAATAAAATTTTAACGGTAATTTAATATTTATAATACAGAAAACCGTAAACGCACCTGCACATAACTAACTTATGTTGCAAATATGTTACACTGTCAGATAACAGTTTTCAAAATAGCTACAAATATGTCAGCACAAAATAGCCAGCAAATATGCTGCAAATATGCCAGCACGAAACTGCTACCTGAACATGCTGCAAATAATGTGGCTATAGATATACATGTAATTTTGCTCTATAAAACTGTATTGTTAGTATATAAAAATGTATGGAGTATTTATAAAGGTATACATTGAATTCTAATATTTTTTAGATTGTACTAGATGTATATACCGATTTCTTAGACTGTACAGTAAGCTTACAAAACATGAGCTTTTACAGTATACAATTTGTACCACTACAAATGTAGCCAAAGATAACTATATATGTTTGTAGCTAAGAGAGATTAGTTTGTGATAGCTCAACTAGTTATGCACGGAGATTATATAAAGGGCAGCCATAAAAATGATCAAGATAACATAAATGGTAGTAAAAGATAAAAGAATAAGAGTAACAATATGGACATATAAATAGTGCATGATCTGTAATACAAAAAAGGTAAATTGAAATTAATTGTTTGTTTGAAAGTTGCATCTTGCATTCACAACATCAAACTATACATATGTGGAGCCTCATTCCCCAACCACCACCAAGTTCCTGAAATATGCTTCCCCCATCTAGCTCATATGTGGGCATGCACATTAAGATCTCTAGGCATATATACCCATAACACATCCTCAAACATAGAACACCACTCTTGAATAACAGTAAAACTCCCATTAACTTTAACATAAGTATCTGTTAGCTCTCTCAAGAATTTAGCCAATTGAAGGCAATTTGTTTTTATGCACACTTTATGTTTACCCACCCTTAGAACTATTTTAATCCCAAAAATAAAAGTTTTAGCTTCAACCACCAAAAGAGAAACAACTCGACCACCATGTGAACCTAGAGCCAATACTTGATAGTTAGAGCCCTTACATATTGCTCCCACTCCATATCCACCCCCTTGTAATATTCCAGCATCAACCCAAACCATTTCCCAATTATCATCCATACCTATGGGCAATGAGGAACACTCCAAACATAGCGCTTGACTTTGTTGACCTTGTGATAACAATAGGAAATTACGAGATTGCACTATCCCACCAAAACCGAATAAGGATGGCAATTAAAGATTTGACACCTTGCAAACCATATGCCCCACAGTGTTTTAATTATCAACATTAGCTTAGGTACACCCTCTTCTAAACAATACTACAACCACCAATCCGCAAGTTGATCCTTAGAAGACACATCCAAAGGTCTTGCAATATCAATCAGCTCCCATATCACCTTTATCTCGGGACATTTGAATACCATATGGTATAGGGACTCCCTTCTACCACACATCACGTCACCCCACACCGATTTATAATCACTAACTTACACGAAATTATGGAATGCAACATTTTCTATGCAAATAACCATACCCCTAGAGGCAGACCACTTTTTTGTACCCTCGACATTACTTTTCTAATCAACCCATTACCAGAGCTACTAGCATTCATACTACAACTCTTATCATATGCCATAAGTTATGCATAACAAACTAAAAAGTCCCCTCCTTTTGTCAACCCCAACACCAGGAATCAACACACCCAACTTTCCAAAGAGCAAAAGATTGAATATATATTTGATCATCATACTCAAGCCAAGAGGATAACAAATCATACCTACATTGTCTTGTCAAAGGATCGATCAACAACACCACCTTACCATTTTTCCTCAAAGCTTCTAGCACCTTCAACAACCAAGTTGTCCCACCATGTTTGTTTAGCAACCACTTTTCCCTTAGTCTCACTGATTCCCTACTTCCAATAATGCAATGACCACCCTCTTTTATAATCCATTTGATCCCCGTTAAGGCCCACCATGTTGGACTAGGATGATACTCTAAGACCACAACATCATATCTCCTTATTGAAAGTACCGTCGGAACTGTGCTTTACAACTTGAAGCCAAAAAATAGACAGGCTTTTGCATAGTTAAAAAAGTACGGGTTTATACTATAATTGTGCTTCATTTATTATTCTTTTTTTTGCCTTCCACTCCGTGTATTTAACCCTACCATAACATATTCACTTAAAAAAAATCAATACCTTTGACAACTGATCATTTGTTTAAAGCGACCACTATACTAATTAACTTGCACAACAAATATGTCATCAATCAAGTTCAAAACTTGAACTGCTTTCACAATTTGCGAAACACTTCAATGTCAAAAATTTAAGTCTATACATTTGAGAGTATACCAGCAAATTGTTTACACGATCTTGGACCAATAAAATGCTATATGATCTCTCACAAAATCAAGATCAAATTTGGCATAAGTGTTGATTGATTTCATGAAGAACGCAATGAGCCGGCCACATAAAAAATAACCCTAGTATATCAATAATGGAATAATATTGTGAATGGTATGATAACTTCAAATAGATATCTATTACCTTGTAGTCAATTACCAAAGTGTTAATATTTTGAACAATCTCATACATGTATTGCATGAAATAATATCCACAACGATCCCCGAATCTCTCTATCTAAGACATTGCATTATTTGAACATAAACCAACCATTAATTAAAAAATGGAAATATAGTATGTTTCCCTTTATCACCAACTTCATGTTCCTAATGATATGGGGTCTTTTGAGAGTCATATCAACCTTTTCCATACTTCTTTCCCTTAATCATTTTTTCACCACTTATCGGCTCTTATCCACTTCTCCCCTATTATCCCTTCTATGTAGAGGTGTCTTTATAGTTGCCATGTAATGATAATTAAGCTAACTAAACACTAACAAAGTATTTTGACTCAAAAATTGATAAGTTAGGAAGTGGATTTATTAGTTACCTCGTCACTGATGATAATGAGACCATAAGACCATGGAGCAATTGAAGATATTGCTTCATTTACTGGGTCCACTCATGCCACTCCTTGGATGTGGAACATTCTCATAACCCTTCACAACTTGGTTCACTGACACACAGGTGAACCAAGGTGGAACACTCGTCACCACCCTAAACCAAACCATCCTTGTCTTAACCCTTAACGAGCTACTTAGGCATGTCGCCACTCGCACCTTACTTATGAAGGGACTGGATGCCGACAAGGTGCCAAGCATCATGTCAACCCATCATGGTGATCGCTAACCCAATCTTTAAGCCAACAGTGTTATTGACAAGTGTAGCTAGCCCACAGCCCTACGGTCAGGGTCTAGACCCTTGCTGCATTGTTTCGTCTAACAAGGGCCTCATGTACCCAGCATCCCTGCAAGAGAGCACAAAGGCATAATACATGGGTGATTTAAGTCATTGCAACATAGAGACAGCTGAATAGAAGTTGCCACTTCTTTTATTCATAAAGAAACTTGTTTACTTTGACGTCATTATATCCAACACAAATGACCCACGCGATAAGTTACATTACAAAATGGGGAATGACAAACCACCCCTACCTATTCCTTTGCCATCTCTGACAAAGTGTCTAGATACATCTTTATCTAATCTTTAGATTGCCAAAAGTTCTTCTCCTTCTCCCAAGTTGTGTCTTCCCTTGCTTCACCCTTCCAATGGACCAGGAACTATGTTGAATGGTTTTATCTCCATCCTCGCATCCGATGATCAAGGATTTCATCAATGTACTTTACGTATTCGATCTCCATAGCTGGTGGGACTCTAGCTCTTTCCACGTGAGCTTTGTTAACATCCTCAACGCATGGCTTCAAGTAAATCACATGGAAAGTCCGGTGAGCTTTCAAGTCTTTCAAGAATATCCAATTGGTAGGCGGAGTACCCACCAAGAGGATCACTTCGAATGGTCCATCAATGCGCTGGACCCAACCCTTATGTCATGGACTTATGATCTAATTCAAGATCTTGGGTTTCCATTTTGAGCATCACTTTGTCACCAACTTTGAACTTGAGGGGTTGCCGTTTTTCACCAATAAACCTTCTCATTCAGTTCCTAACTAGCTCCAAGCTCTTTCTGGCTGCTTTTATCATCAATTGACGGTCATGTATTAACCAATAAATGGTTGGGAACTCACCCGTGAATGGAGTGCCTGTCATGAGCATTTGGGGTGAACTGGAAGAGGCCCTTAAAGCTCAGTTCTTTTCACTAGGTACTGATTGACGAGTAAGAAACCATCTTACTGGTTTGGTGCAAACAAGAACCATTCGCGAATACATTGCGGAGTTCAACTCGATCATGTGCGACTTGCCTAATATTCACGAGAAATGTAGAGTTTATCATTTTCAATGGGGGCTAAACTTGTGAGCCCAGAAAAAGCTCCGAAGGAAGTCGGTGACCAATGTCTAGCAAACTATCCTTGTGGTAGAGGGGTTGGACGATTTTTGAGTGGAACCACTCATTAATGCACCTAGTCAAAAGGATGATACTACTAAGTCAGGAAGGAAACAAAAGAGAAGGAACTCCAGGATGAAGTCTTCCGAGAAGGTGGGTTACTCCTCTACTCGAGGTCAGTAATCCTTTTGTTTCTTTTCCTCTAAGTCCTCTGGTATCCAATGTCAGTTCTTCCTCTGTGTGTGACACTAGGTATCCTCAAATCCTAACCCCTCTAGGGTCAAGGCTTTCAAGACAAAAGGGAAGAAGGCAAGAATCACTTGTTCATTCTGTTGTGGTAACCAATATGTGACCATGTGCAGAAAAAGATGAGTGTGGCAATGGCCACACTCGCTGGGCCACAGTTTGAAGGAACTCTGGCTGACCGACAATAGAAGTCGATGGACTTGGTGCCCATGAAATTTTCAAGGTCAATTTTGGCTCCATCGAAGGTGTGTAACTTCTAGTTTTCATCCTCGCGTGTTCTATATCTCTATAAAGGTCAACCGTAAACATGTTATTATTGTTGTGGTTAACACAGGAGCCACCAAGAACTATTTAGATCTCAGCACCTGCAAGGCATTGGGACTTTTGCTGACCCCAAACTAGTCTGTAGCGACTGCGGTGAATCATGGAATAATAGTTGTTCATGGCGGTTACAGAGTGTATATAAAAGTTGGCAAATGGTTTGGGGATCATACTTTTGATGTGATGGATATTCTAGACTTCTCTATGATCTTGGGAAGTCTGTTCATTGATGCGGCCAAGGCCGAACTAACCCAAGATGAAATACCCCAAAATAATAAAATATGGATTAAATATTTAATCACATTTATCGAGGCCTAAACATGCCTTAAAAGTCAACTGAGTACGACAGTGGTCAACACAAAGCAAGATGTTGCACCCTTTGACTGTATAGGGTAAATAAATACCCAAATGAACTTCTTAGGACCTAATATTTTGCCCTAAGCTTATTAACACATTACTAAACATGTTAAAATTGTTGGACAACACTCCAACACAAAGAACAGGCATTTACATGCTTCAAGGTCAAGTAGGGAAAAAATGTGCTCTAAGAATACCTTAAAGGTCTAATGACCTCTAAATAATATAAAATTGGATACCATGATCAAATATCATGTAAGGAACACAAAAAAACTGTTCCCAAAGAAAACAGAGCTCAGAAACACCCTGCGACTCAAAATGTGCACTAAAATTCCTTAAAGCACGTTGTTCGTCTATGAGCTCTAAGATAATGACTTTTGTCACTGTAAAGACTATAATAAGTCCTTTATAACATTAATGTGACATGATAGACTATATTATAAAGTCTAAATCAAAGTTTAGAAATAAAATCAAAAATTGGCAATTTAGTATGAATAGTACCCAAAAATAACACCTAATTACTTAACTTAACTTAAACCATGGTCAAAGCTCACCCATTGCCTTGACCAAGGGCTGCCAATTTCATACAGCTGCCATGCCCACTCATTTGCCAATCTTCAATCAATTATACAGCTAATTAGGTGGGCCATCAAGTTTACTATTACAAAAGTAGCAAATAATGTCATTAAAAGACAAAACTCACTTATTTCTCCTCTTGCCTTCTATCCCAGCCGACACCCAGCTCCTTCAAACTCTCTTTGCTTCTCCATTTACGTAAGAACACAGCCAAACTCAGAAGAGAACAGCAATCACCATTGGTAAGCTTATTAAGTTCTTAAATGTTCATTTTCTTCTCAATTCTTACCTCTTTCAATGGAGCAAAGCATCAACCATTTCCATCAATGTTCTTAGGTTGTTTAGGAGGTTAAATGGAGGGTGTATCTCGGCATTAACAAGGGAAGAAGGTGGAGAAAGCTAATCTTGTTCTTAAGGTATAAAAATGTGCTTTAAGCACATATCTTTTGATTCCCTTCAAATTCGGCTGTGAAACTTTGTTTCTAAGCTTATAATCTTCATCTTAACATACTTATACAGTTGGTACATCAAGAGCTTCGAAGTATAACCAGATCCAAGCCAAAAGCACCATTTTAGGCATTTTAAACAAGGTAAAGATTAGCTATCTTCTAATCTGAGCTATACCAGTTTAAAGCTTGGTTTTAGTAGCTCTTTTAACACTCTTTGCTACTGTAAAAACAGGCCGAGACCAACCTTGTTTACCTTGGTATTTTGAGGTAAATTTTACCTTGAAAATTGACATTAAACACTTCTTATGGTTAGATCTTGCTTGGAGACTAACCATATCATTATGTTGCTGTTAGAACTCATCTAAGAAGCTGTGGAAATTTTCCTTGAAATTGCCGTGGCCAAACAAGGCTTAAACTTGGCAAGAATAAGGTATAAATCACTTAAACCTACACTTGGTATATTAATATGTGTTTATACATATGTATATATATTGTGCCGTGAGTGAATGGTTAATTAAGGTCTTAATTTTACCTTAGGTGATTAAGGAATGGTTTAATAAATTTTATAACTAATTAATTAGCATAATTGTCAAATTTAAGACATTATGTGGAAAATTGGTAATTAATGAAAACATATGGTAAGGGCCGAGAGTTTACAGCATTTTTGGGCATTTATGTGTAATTTATTTTATAAGCCAAGGTTTGTAATAAGGCCATGTACTTTAGGCCATTTTATTTATGCATTTATAAGATTTTAATTAAGTTTAGGTGCTAAAATTAAATTACCGCAAGGAATTGGGGTTATAGTGTAATTAAAATTAAATTTGGGGGCTATATATTAATATGGCTGAAAATTGGAAGTTTAAATGAACTTATATAAAAATTATAAGATTATATAAAGTTTTGGGTGAAATTGTAAATATTGGAAAGTTTGGGGTAATATATGTAATTACCGAGAAAGTGGAGTCAAAATAATGCTTGGAAGTCAAACATTGACCAAACAAAAGACTTTGACCAGATTTGATGATTTATTAATTTAATTATCAAATTATACTAAGTTATGTATTAAATTGTAAAAATTACATAACATATGGGTATATATGAGATTACCGAAAGTTTAAGGTATAAAATGGTATTTTATACACCTATGGGTTATTAGGAATTTTAGGAATTTATTTGGTTAAATTTGGAGTTAATATGGATTTTATAAGTATAATATATGATATTTTATATCATTGTTACATGTAGGTAACATATATGTTGGAAACCGTAAATATTGAAAATGTAAGGTTAGGAATGATGTTTATAACCTTTTGGTATAGTTTGGTAATTTTTGGAGTTATATATAAGGTTTTATAAAGATCCATGTATAATATATAATTTTAATGGTATAAGGAAACTATATATTATAAATTGTGGAGATTTGGTAATTATACAAGTTAAGTGGAAGGAATTTAATTAAAACAGACCCTAGGGTCTGTTCGGTAATTATAAACCTTTAAAACAATAGGTTATAATTATATTAAGGTTTAAGGATTATAATATAAGGTATATATTATAAGTGTGACAATGGAATATAATTTGGGATTGATTTGTAAAATCTGAAAGTATGGTGGGATTTAATAAAACCGAAAAGGCTATGGTCCATTTGGTATTTTATAACAATTTATAACTATAGGTTATAATTGTTTTAATGACATAAATGTCATAATATATGTTATATAGCTATAATATAACATTATAATGATTATGTGGTGGATTTTGTAATATTCAAGAAAATAAATGCTGTTCGGAATTAATGGGAATTTTAGAACAAAAATTTATAATATGGTTTTCAATGTTATAAAGGTTATAACATTTATAATATAAGAAATATTCATTAAAAAATGAACATATTATAAAGATTTACCATATAATAAATGGTCCCATAATACATGTATATAAATAAATATATGTTATGGTGTGGAAAAATATAATGTGGTTCAATAACCATATATTATCATAATTAAAAGGATATAAGATAAGGAGAGAAGGATTACAAACATTAGATATGGAAATTCTAATGTTAGGAGTATACATGGAAATGAGGATTTATATAATTCAAAGTATTTTTACATATGAATTATACAACATTAAACTTGGAAAAACAAACCCTAGGAAAATAAATACTAAGGTGAGATGTATAATAAACGATTAAGATTATACATGCAATATACTGACAAGCTATATGATATACAAATGTGTATTAAATTACATGCGATAGTAAACGTTTAAAGTTAAGTATATTAATATGCTCGACGTAACCACGCATGAAATATGACGTCTTTCCTAATCCCGAGTTAAACCGAAAACCTGACAGACGTTTATAGTTAACAACGGGGAATAAACCGGGATGGATTAGTAATGGTACGGGGTGCCGTAGTGTATTGTTAGTACGAGATGCTGATGCATAGTGTGATGCATATTTATAGATCGTAAGAGGCGTCTCGAGGATCACCAGAGAATTTAGCAGATTCATACTCCACCGTAATACTTTCAGGGTGAACGGTATGTTATTTATGTGGCTTGATTGTCTCTGAGGATTTCCTCAGTTCAAACATTGTGTGAAAATCTGTGATAAGATTGAATGTCTGCTTGTGTAAATTAATATGCTTGAGTTGTGTATTAATGCTGCTTTATTATTACTGTTGTACGATAACAGTACCGTTCGTATATATGAACATATTATAAAACGAACTAGTGGCAATGATGCTATCTTATATGTGTAATATAAGGAACGTAAGTAAAACGTTGTAGCATTAGGATAATAAGATATATATATATATTATCCGAGACTTATATACGGAGCACTGGCCTGTTTAACGCCGCTCTCGTATCTAACACTGGATCCCGAGTCGACATACTCAGGATTGGACGAATGACCTTAGTCTGCTGTGTTAAGAAGAACAGTAAAATGATGCGATGGAATAAATAATTTTATCAAGAGGATGTGGCTCTTGCTGTGAACTGTGATCCATTAACGATACTAGGATACCGTGTGGTAGCCGTAAGTATCTGGATAAATTTCCAACGAACTACAGATGGTTCGTCGGTCGGAGACTCTACCGCTGGAGTGGCTATTGCCGTGGGTGACCCGCCATAAGAGATGGGTAACTTAGAGACACGTCGTTCTAACGAGATGTTATCATTAGACATGACTGAACAATTATGAACGACTATACTAGCTCATACATTAGGCGAACATTATTTGGGCTTGCATGCCAAAGACGAGAGTTTATACTCGTTTATAATTCTCGCTGTTTCGCCTTGTTGTTCATTGGTTGTGCTTTGTGGTTATGTGTGGTATGTTGGTGGATTTGTTGAGGTGAGTCATTGTACTCATATTGTGTGTTGTGAATTGGTTTAATGGAGTCGTTGTACTCTTGTCTGTTTGGTGAACTGCTTGAGTCGAGTCGCTGTGCTCGAGAGTGGATTATTATGGATCGTTTGGTCGAGTGAGTCGCCGTACTCAGTTATGAACTATCAAGTGTTTGTTGAAATAGGGTCTTTGTACTCATATAAGCGTTGTAACGCTTTCAGTGGTTTATTACGATGCGATGTGTGAAGTCGGGGGCTTGTTTGTTATTTGAGTTTACTGCAATATATATTGTTGCTTTACAGTTTTAACATTAAACTACTTGCATGAAAATGAATTGCATGCTCTCGACCAAATAACTGAGGGTCCGAGGGGGCATGACAGTCATGTAGTAACATACTCAGCAGGGGCTGATTCCATACCACAAACAACCATTTTTGCAGGTATGCAGCTTCCGGTGTCGGCAAAGAGAGGGACGCGCTGGGTAGTTTAATCACAGTTGTGTAAATATGCACTGTTGCATTTTAATACGAACTTAGAAGCGTGTATAGGATTGGGATACTTAGAATTCTCACTGTGAATGTATTTTATATTGGTTTGGGAAGGATAGATCTATCTCTTGTTGTCACTGTGGGAAATTGTTTCGTATTTAAGAATACATCAGGAAGCACGTTATTACTCGTATGGGCGAGTAAGAACGGTGACACCAGTAGTTCAATTGTTGAGATTACCGCTGCGATTATATTGTTAAGTAAGATGATTAGGAGCCGATTAGAGTAGGGGTGTTACACACGAGATAATTTGGTAGCCAATGAGCGGTGCCCTTGCTTCGTTGATGTTATCCCACTACGAGTACTTCTTCGCAAAGTTGTCCAATGGTTTTGGGGGACTCGCCTGGTATGAGTGTGAGAAATGGAAGGTGCTTGGTGATTCTCGTTGTAGTGCAGCAAGAAAAGCCGCCAGTGTCGGAAGTCATGCCAGCTAATATGCAAGCCTTACTCTTTGAGCATGTGGACCTCGTCTTCTTCAAAGCCATAAGAAGATTTCTTGCTCACCAATCAGTATCTTGCGGAAAGAACTAAGCTTTGAGGGCCTCTTTGAGTTCACCCTAAGTGCTCATGAGAGGCACTCCACTCAAGCGGTCGAGGTCAAGTTTTGTCCTCAACCATTTCTTTGTGTGGCCGTCAATATACGTCTTAGCAATGGTGAACTTTCGATCCTCCAGAGTTGTCTTTGCCTCGAACCATTCCTCCATGTCATAGAGGGAATTCTCTAATAGCTCAGAATCCCAGTCACTAGGTACGATGTTGGATACAAATCTCTCCCTTTCCAAGAGCTCCCAAGTGCTTATGAAGCAAAGCCTTAAGCTCATCATTTTCTCTTTCCAACCGCTCAAACCAAGACACCTCCTCCTGTCGAACGGGTTCTTGATCAAGGTTCCTTGCGGCAGGGCCTTCTCTACTAGGAAACCCTTCAGGAAGGATCTTGACTTGATTCCATCTGACGTATAAAGTCACCTAGGGCCATGATCAAGTCCTTCATTCTAGACGCCCCCCCGATGTCAAACTCTCAAGAGAGCCTCAAACATTGGTGTTCTCCTCTAGAGACTGAGTGTAACACCCCTACTTCGTAATTATATATTAACCTCATTCTTAGCATAATCAGACGAACTTAAGCAGCGGAAATGGAATCAACTTAAATACAATGGTGTTACCGCCATTACTCGCCCAAGAGAGTAACAAGGCATCCGAATACTTATACAACCAAAAACGTTTTGATGACCGAGAGATTAGATAGCATAATCCAAAGTATACAACGTTTAATCGAAAAATTCGTAAGCAGTCTAACTATACCATCACCATATACCCAAAGTATAATCTAGCATAATCCCAAAAGTATAATTCCAACATAAACCAAAAGTCGAATACTGCTAACTACCTGAGACCTGCACTCCAACGTCGGTCCTCTGCAGCTATGAACCTGTAATGTATTGGTTTGTATGGAATCAGCCCCTGCTGAGTATGTTATTATGTAACCGTCATGCACCCTCATACTCCTTATGTTATTTGGTCGAGTTAACATGTAGTTCCATTTTCATGCAACTCCATATTATATAACAAAACTGTAAAACATAACTTAAACAATTCCAAAATCTCATCCAATCATACATAAGCATAGATTCCACATGTAAATCATTCACAAAATTAAATTCAGCTAATAAGTCTCAAGTAATAACGTGCGAGAGTGTTTTAAACCTTTCTCGTTATCTGGCCTTCGAGGCTCTTAGTTCGTTATACAAGACTTTACAAGAGTTACTTGACATCTCGTATTAATTTTCACCCAATGGTTGTTACATTATTCATTCAACTCTTAATTCTTAACAAGTCACCATGTTAGGATATGACTTGTACTTATTAACTTCTTATCCCTATTAATGGCGGATCACCAACGGAAGTAGCCACACACCAATGGTAGTCCCTACGATTCCTCATTATTACCCCTATTAATGGCAGGTCACCAATGACCTAAGCCCTGCACCAACAGCGATGCCTCTAACCAACCGATCAATTTGACCCATTGGATTTCCAATATTTTAGTGGACCTGTTTTTAGTCATCCTCTCTCTTTTGTGATCACAATGCGCAACCAGGCAATCCTAGATCCTGGGTTTTCCACCATACTTAATATCTCTCCATGTGATTAAGTTTTCTTACTCTTCTTGCCTAAGATCTACTCTTAGGTTTCATAGTGAATAACTTCTCAAATGTGTACATGCCTTTTAGGTCTTAGTGTATGCCTAGAATTTGTCGAGGATATTCTCATGTTCGAATATACTTGTACTGGATAGTATTACCGTTACTCTACCTAAGATATCTCTTAGGATAATATAATTTATGTCATTATCCTTCCATAGTGATATTTTCTTATCACTACTTATATCTTAATCTAAGATATGTATTTTCGGTATTTGTCTCGGTTTGAATAATAATTGTGCACAATTAATAGCGCATATATTTGGCAGACAATTCACATAGGCATAATCCCATGCAATCACATGTATCATCTTATCAATCAATTCACATATATCCGAACCCAAGGTAATCCTCTAGAACATTGGATCACACAACAACATACCGTTCACCGACGAGAGACGCTAGCATGAGATCCCGCGCCCGTCCTCTAATCTCTTAGCTCTGGAGTATGACGCTAAGTATTAGTCTTGTATAATCTCGAACTAATTCGGTATCCCTTATAATTACCAACCCTATTGTAATTAACCCCAATGATTATTACTTATTATTAATTGGGTTATTACTTAAAGCATTAAAATGTGAAATTAGCTAATTAATCCTTTCACATTGTTAGTAACTAACAACGTTGTATTATTTCAACAATCTTAGAATTTAATTCTTATCACCTTGTCTTCTTTAAATCATACACCAATATACTTATATGATTTAATCTAATATATAGTATAGACTTTATTTGTGTAACACCCAGTGAAGGTTACCTCTCACACATCAATTGGAGTGGAGAATGAACCATTCCTTATATGGGTGGGGACACCTCTCCTTATTGTGACGCGTTTTGGGGCTAAGAAACCCTGGAACAAAATCGCTCGGCCTGAGTTCTAGAGTGGACAATATCACAACAGTGGGTACTTGGGGATGTTACATATGGTATCAGAGCTAGACCCAAGTCGGTGTGCCTGTGGGCTTGCGAGGGCGATGGGCTTCTAAGGGGGGTGGAATGTAACACCCAGTGAGGGTTACCTCCCACCTCGATTGGAGTGGAGAATGAAAAACTCCTTATATGGGTGGGGATACCTCTCCTTGTTGTGATGCATTTTTGGGCTAGGAAACTCCGAGAACAAAACTATGTGGCCTGTGTGCCAGAGCGGACAACATCACAACAGTGGGTACTTGGGGATGTTACAATTTGACATGCGAGTATTAATGTCCTTAGACCTGTAAATTCTCACCTAATTAAATGAGTTTGGTCAACTTGACCCCATTAGTCAACTTAGTTGATTAGGTCAATGTGGTTAACTTATTAATTCAGTCAATGCAGTCAACACACTAGTTGGTCAACGCGGTCAAAACATATTCCGAGTGACCTTATAAATTCCTAGGTTTAGTAACCACTTTAATTAAACATTCCTCTAACCGTTTATTAATGGTTGACTTATAACTTCTAATCTTATATTAATGACTTCTCATCCCATAATTCCAATCCTAACCTTATTATATAATCCACCATTTAATTCCAAGTATTCATATCAATCCATACGAATTATAAAATCCTTAGTTGTTACAAACTTGAACATCGACATTAAGATCCTTATACTTAATGTAACATATATTATTATCCTCAACTTATCCCAACCTTTACTTATAATTTCCATATTTCTCAAATATAGCCTAATATCATTTAATATTACCATTACTTCACCAATATTTTCCTAACTTTGCAAATCACCTCCAATTTCCAACTATCTCATAATTTCAACTTCTTATCCAATTTAATCCAAAGTTTCAAACCTAATTCTTCACAATACTAAACAGACCCCAATATGTCAAATCCGATTTTCACCCCAAACTTTCTCAAATTTACGATTTGACCCCTTAGACTTTCCAAGCTTCACGAATTCACCACTAATTCTTTCCTTAACTAAAATTTTAATCTTTCTTTCTCTCACTTGGTCAAAACCCTAATCACATCTAGGTTTGATTGAATTATACTGTCTTACCCCCATACTTTCCAGAATTACAATTTAGCCCCCAAAGTTTTCTAAACTTTACAATTTACTCTCAAATCTTACTAAACTTATATTTTTCATTTCTAACCCAAATTAAATTCCAACATTCGGCTATATTAACATTTGCCACTCAAACCTTTATCTTTTTAAAATTTTCCACTTATTCTTTTAGTCATATAATTACTAAATCATCCAATAAACTCCTAATCACTTTTAAGCCAAATTTTCTCTCTAAACCTTATCTAAACACATCCTAATTTCGTAAGTATTTTTTCACAAAAAATTTCAGGTGTTTTTAATCATCCAAACATCCCTTTAGCACCATATTTTTACACATAACTTTGTACCAATATAACCTATGCTTTTAAAAGCATTAAATCCACCAAATGCATATAAATCTCCCATAAAATTTTGGCCATCATACAAACCTTAACATACACTTTTAATACTTCAAAATTTCCATAATAGCTTGTCCATTTTGCAGACATAACAACATAAAAACTGCCCAAGGTTTATATTTTACGTAAAATCGGTTAAACTTGGTAAAGATGAAATTTAAGTTCTTGAACCATTAATAAACACATACATAAATATGTTAATGTATATTTAGGTCCATTCACAGGTCAAATTAAACAATTTTTCAACACCTACCCTGTAATACCCCAAATTTCTTAAACTGTGATTAAGGTCTTATCTGATTGTAAACCTTGGGAAACCCTAATTTCTAAAGATGGAGAAGGTTATAATTAGTTGGAGGTGCTTGGTGAAAATTAGGAACTTTAGTTCCCGGAGTATCACCTGGTAAACCTTAGTTTCACAAGATTTCTGGAATTCCTGAAAATTACTAAATTCCTCAGGAACTGAGAGTGGGTATCAACCTTAGGAAGTGTGTTAGATACTTTTGAGAGTGTTTTGAGGAAAGAAACAATCATATCTTTCTTCTTTCAATATAAGACAATCTAGTTACATTTTTCAGTATTTAGTGATTCTGGGCAAACGGGGCTTAAGGAGAGCTCAAAAGTGACTCGAGGAAATTCCTTAAACTTGATAACTCACACTAGTATTAACATACCTACATGTATAGTCTTAATTCCCATAAAAAGTTCAAGCCAAACATGGCCTAAGATGGGGCCGAAAATATCAAGGAAGGAGGAGAAAAATATCTCGGTTACTATTCACACCTCCTTACTATTCACACCTCCTTACTATTTGCCAATGATTACAAAATCAACTTACCCCCTCCTTATCCATTCAATGGCGGTTTGGCATGAGTGGTTAGGATTGGTTTTTGTCACCTAACACAAATCTATGGCTATGGACAATTCTAGAAGTCATAATTACAAATAGTAAGATAAGGATGAAAAATCAAGTATAAAAGGGGGGGTGGAGGTCGGCCATGGTAGGTGAGAAAGGTGGCCATTCCTCTTCATCTACCTTGCTTCTCCTAAGCTAGAAAACACCATTGGAGCATAGGCAACAAAACTCCTCCATTGGAAACACAAATCTAAGGTAGAAATTAAGCTAAAATCAAGGAAAAAGGCAAGTTTAAG
The DNA here is from genome assembly GCA_023374045.1 of Limonium bicolor. Taxonomy (NCBI): domain Eukaryota; kingdom Viridiplantae; phylum Streptophyta; class Magnoliopsida; order Caryophyllales; family Plumbaginaceae; genus Limonium; species Limonium bicolor. Next base: position 155,959,504 of record CM041780.1, read on the forward strand.
GAGTGGAAGCCAAAATCCAAGGAGGGCGACTTGGTTGTTGGAGATTTTGAGCTCAAGCAACTTATAATCAAGGTATAAAAGCTCCAAAATGGCTAGGATAGGACAGGTAACATCTATGCACATCACTTTCACCCTTTAAGCTTATTTTCCTTCTTAAGTCATTCTGTTTTGTTATCTACGAATCCTATCTCTTATTTTCTTAAATTTCTACAGTAAACTAGGGATGAATATTTAGAGAACATCCTAGAAAATCAAGTCGAAATAAGGTTGGGAAGTAGGAAAACACTAAAGAACTTTGAAAATGAAGAAAAATGAGCTTTAAGCTTTAGGAATTGTTTGGATGGGTTTCCAACATGGGTTTGAGCTAAAATTTTGAGGGTAGTCTTGAATAGTGAATATATGGTTATGGTTGAAAAATCAAGTCGAGTGGAGAAATTTAAGTCGGTTAGACAAGGTAAAGAAGCTAAAAATGAGAAAATGTGCTTTAAGCCTTTCCGAATGTTTGAATGGGTTTCCGAATTGATCTTGAGCTGAAATTATGAGGAGATACTTGTGTTGTTGATATTGGATCATGGTTAAATTTTTTGGCCGAGACTCTTTTGGGAAGTTGTTTAAGTTGGTGAATAGTGATTTTGGCTAAAAATAAGAATTTAAGCTTCCTAAGGTGGTTTCTTGGAAATTAATTGATTCTCTGATTTATTGGAGCTTGAATGGTATTTTTATGATGTTATTAAGGTTATTTTACAAGTGGTGAGCTTGATGTGTGAATTACTGCTTGTGTAAAGCTTGGTTATGATATCTTACTCATGGTTTGCAAATGTGTTTAAGGATAACCTCTTGTGGTGGTGGTGGAAAGTATTGTGTGATGTTGATATCATGGTTATCCTAAGGCTATGCCTCTTGTGAGAGCCTTTAAGGCCAAGCCGACGTTCCGGCAACAATATAAGCTCCTACTAATGAAGTGGAGCTGCCACTATGATCTACTCCTATTGGGCAGAAGTTCTCAATAGGGGGGTGTGCACACTTAAGGACATAGGGTGGGTGGTGGTGGTGGTGGACTTCATTTGGAAATATCTTGTGTGGTGGACTTCATTTGGAAATATCTTGTGTGGTGGACTTCATTTGGAAATATCTTGTGTGGTGGACTTCATTTGGAAATATCTTGTGTGGTGGACTTCATTTGGAAATATCTTGTGTGGTGGACTTCATTTGGAAATATCTTGTGTGGTGGACTTCATTTGGAAATATCTTGTATTTGATATTGATTATCTCTTGATAATTCTTGGTACAGGTAAATGGTGCGTGATCTATTCTGATTTATTGTATCTGTTAATATTTGTTGAAAACAAAGGTTTAAAGAGAAAATAAGTTTTTACGGGGTGTGGTAGTGTTACTCAGTTTTTACTGATTTTATTTGGTTGTGTTTTCCTGTGTATATGTATTCTGTGAATTCAGGGTAACTGGGATGGACACCTTCTCTGCACTGAGGACGAGTCCACCGATACTTTCTATATTTTCATGTTTGTCACCTATCGTAGAAGTTTACAGCCTGGGGTCACCGAGATAATTTATGAGGAGTGGAACAAGAAGATACAAGGTTTTAGGCACCTGGAAAATGGCACCAGTCAGTCTATCACTCATGATGTTTCCACTGTGTACGAGTATATGCAAGTGGTCCCTAGTTAGATGCTAGCGATGTAATAGCCTTTTGATACCCCTTTACTTTTGGTGTAAAATAGGAGTAGGAGCTAACATAGTAGTTGGCTGGAAGGGGTCTTTTGGTACTAAGGTGTAAAGTGACGGGTTGGTTGTGTCACTCTTTTGATAGTAACAGCGATGTAAGATAGCTAACGTTAAGGTGGTGGTGGTAATAGCCTTACACTTACTAGTCTTTAGTAAGTGTGGCGGTAACACCCCGGTGATAGTATTAGGGGACCTTATGTAAAAAGACTGGCGCATGTATAATATAAGCAGTTACTTTGGTTATAACATGTCTCTCTAGAATCAAAAAAAAAAGGCTAAGTAAATGGTGGTGGTAAACCGGGGCGTTGCATACCCTGGCCATAAATAATACTTAACAACAAACAACTTTAAAACACCAAAATATGCTTTACTTAAGGTCTCCAAAGTAAGTTTAAGCCCTTCAAATTTTGGTCCTAGATTATAATGAAGAGTAAATGATATCTTTGTTTAGATCTTAGGGTTATAAGGAGGTTATAAGCTCTATAAAATCATATCTACAGCTTACCCATGCTTAGTGTTGTTTCTTGATTTTTCCACCTTGTTCTCCTTTGATTTCGGCCAAACACACCAGTTGGATTAGACTCCATTTCAGCCATATTTATAAGAGTAATAAGAATCAAAGTTAGGGTCTTAAGACTCCTAAACATAATCAAATTAATCATTAAGGCTTAAAGCACAAAAATGTGCACTAAGGAATGAGATTTACCTTAAAGCTCTAAAGGTGAGGTTTTCTCCAAATATTTTGGCCAACACTATTAAAATATGTAGGAAGTTAGATCTTTTATATATCTAAAGATATAAGGTGTTTTAAGCACTTAAAAACCCTAGTTTGAAGGCTTACATTTAGGTTAAACCCTTCCTTGTTTAGTGCTTGTTTTTCTTGGAATTTTTAGCCAACAATGGAGTGGATGAAGTTCAAGTTTCATATGAGAAAAGGTGAATAAAATGATCTAGATGATATGGGATTTTGGCCATATAAAACCAATGGAAAAGACTTGGAGTTTAGAGCACATTTTCTTCCCTTTAGCTCTGGTTAGAATTAGCTAGCTTTATCCATGGTTTCTTCAAGAGTTTAGGCCTTCAAATGCTCTAGATTTTTGGCTTTTTTCAAGATTAAAAAGAGTTTGTGTTGCTCTTGCTTTGTAGGTGAAGAAGGGAAGAAGATTTAAGAAGGAAAGTATGTGTTTAGTTTTGAAAGCTTGTCCACCATTTTTGTGTTCTTCTATGGAGCAAGGAATGAAAAATTGGAGGAAGGAGAAGATAATTTTTGGCAGCATGGGGAGGATAAAGAGAGAGTGTAAGAGAGTTGGTAAGTTGGAGTTCCCAAGGTAGGAAGACTTTTGTGACTTAAGGACCCTTCCTTCCTAAGAAGCAAAAGTTGATTTTTGTCCACTTGTTTTCCCTCCTTAGCAGCCGGCCATACAAGATGTTTTGGGGGGTTATTTTGGTCATTTTGTGGTTAATCACATTATAATGTGTCTTATAATTTGGAACTTATATGTTGTACATTAAGACTTCTTTCATGTGTTAGATTGTACTTACTTGGTTACCTTGTCCCAAAGTGTATTTCTTTGTGTTTTTGAATGATTAGTATACTTACTAATCATTGTGACTATATAAGTATGTTTTCAAGTTCACTCAGGTTATTTGTGCTCATAATTCATTTAATGATATATTGCATCTTATACCAACTTTATTAGTTGATTTCTCCTTATATTTACTCCCTCTTTAAACTATTCCATGTTAGGTTTAATAACCTATATATATATATATGGAGTTCCATATTTTCTTAATCAACTAGGGCTCATTAGCCTTTATAATCCAATTATTAATCCTTGATTATATTTTATAAACCTTAGCGGTATTTCACTGAGCGTCACAATCTTGTGTCCCTATGACCCATTTCACAAGGTCCAACTAGCTAGCAAGAGTTGCGATTCGAGATTTAGCCTTGCTTCCGGAGGGCATTGTCTATTGCAGCTTGTGTCACCATAAGCTTTAGCTCTCCACTAAGTAGCTTCAGCTTTCACGCTTTGGGTGAGCAGTTAGATGTCAAGCCTGTACAAACGACAACATGACCCTTAGCTTTGATACCAAAATTGTAATGCACAACCTTCAACAATAAAAAATTTTCTCGCACCATGACATCACAAGACAAACCACCCCCACATATTCCTTTGTCGTCCCCCACAAAGTGTCTAGATACATTTTTATCTTATCTTTAAATTGCCATAAATTATTCTGCTTCTCCCAAGTTCTGTCTTCGCTTGCTTCGCATTTCCAATGGACCAGGACTCTGTCAAACGGTTCTATCGCCATCCTTGCATCCGATGACCAAGGATTTCATCAATGTCCTTGACATATTCCATCCATGGCGGGTGGGGCTCTTGCTAGCGACTTAAACCTTGTGAAACCAGTCCTAGGGATACAAGATCGTGACTCCCAGACTCTGGAGGTGAACACCAATGTCTTGGGCTCTCTTGAAAGTTTGACGGCGAGGGCTTCTAGAATGGAAGGCTTAATATGGCCCTGGGTAACTCGATACATCAAAATCGAGTCTGGATCCTACTCGAAGGGTTTATACAAGTAAAGAAGGCCCTGGCACGGGGAACCTTGATCAAGAATCCATCCAACAAGAGGAGGCATCCCGGTTTAAGCGGTTTGAAAGAGAAAATGATGAGCTTAAGGCTTTTCTTCATAAGCACCTTAGAGCTCTCGGAAAGGGTGAGATTCACAATCCAATGTCGTACCTAGGTGACCAGGATTCTGAGTTGTTAGAGAATTTCCTCTATGACATGGAGGAATGGTTCGAGGTAAAGGCAACTCCGGAGGATCTAAAGTTCACCGTTGCTAAGACGTATATTGACAGCCACCCGAAGACATGGTTGAGGACAAAACTTGACCACGACCACGTGAAGTAAGTGCTTGTCATGAGGACTTAGGGTGAACTCAAAGAGACCCTTAAAGCTCAGTTCTTTCCGCAAGATACTGATTGGTGGGCAAGAAACCATTTTATGGCTTTGCCGCGGACGGGTACCATTCGTGCATATATTACAGAGTGCAACTCGATCATGAACGACCTGCCGATATGCACAAGAAATGTAGAGCTTATCATTTTCAAAGGAAGATAAAGTTATGGGCCCAGAACGAGCTCCAAAGGAAGTCAGTGACCACTGTCCAGCAAGCTATCCTAATGGCAGAGGGTTGAACGACTTTCGAGTGGAACCACCCATTAGCAAGGCAAATGTGCCTAGTCAAAAGGATTGTACTACTAAGCTATGAAGGAAACAAAATAGAAGGATTTTTGGGAAGAAGTCTTCTGAGGAGGTGAGTTACTCCTCTACTCGAGGTCAATATTCCCTTGTATCTAATATCGGTTCTTCCTCTTTGTGAGAAACTAGGTAGCCTCAAATCCTAACCCCTCCGGGGCAAAGGCTTTCAAGCCTAAAGGAAATAAGGCAAGAATCACCTGCTATATTTACGGTGGTAACCACTATGTGATCGTGTGCCCGATAAAGGAGAATGTGGTAGCGGCCACACTCTCTGGGCCGCGGGTTGAAGTCGATGGACTTGGTCCCCATGAAATTTGAGGGGTCAATTTTGGTTCCATCGAAGGTATGTAACCTAGAGCAGGTTAGCCCACTGTAGACACCAAAAATTCTCACCCATTTTTATATTAAAATGAAAATACAAAAGAAAATAATAATAATAATAAGCATGTTTTTGGAAATAAGGCGGACGTACCTGTTTTCAATCAAAGGAGTTTCTTCTACCGATCTTTATATCGCACATCCTTCATGAGAATAAGCATGAGCCTTTTATTGTAATCCGTTTAAGCTACTTTATTTTGTATACTTATTTTGTTGCTTTTGTTTTAAAATACTTCATTGTTTTGTTATTACGTTGCATTATTTTTTGTACTCAGTTTTGATTCCTACTTTTATTCTATCTATGGCCATGTTATTCATTCCTCTAGATTTTACTCATTATTTTATCATCGTTATTCCCATTGTTATTCCTATCATTTCATGTAAATTTCACTATTATGTTAGTATGTTTGCTAGTATATTCCACCACTTAGGCATGATTGGTTCGTTTTTACCATATTCACCGACATTCCATCTTTGTTACATTAATGCTATTTTTATTACTTCATGTACATATTATTACGCTATTCTATTTAATTATACCTTATCATGTTCTGAACCCTTTCTTAGCTATATTCCATAATTTCATGTCAGTAGATTAATCTTCTCACTTTATGGTATGCTTTCTTTTATAATCGTAGCATTTTTAGAAGGGTTATCAAGTCAAAATTAGGGCTCTTGTATCATTTCTCTCATGTGTATACTGAAATCCGACCTAGCCTAACTGGTTGAGGTACTCGTCACATGATCCACTAGTCTCGGGTTCGATTCCTAGCATAAGTGGAAGATATTTGTCTACTTTACTTCAACTCGCAATAGGGTTTATATTTTGTTTCTTCGCTTTACTTTCTGAATCCTGTCATAGCTCCACCAGTAGAGCATACAAGAAGAGAGGGTTGAGATACCAAGTTCGAAACTCGGTGGGAGCATTTTTTTTTAGCTCTCGATTTTCGCTAAACAGGGCTTCACTCAATCAGACACCCCTACTTTCGCTGCAATGTTCCTCGAAGTGGAGAAGGCCTTCGTACAAGAATTTGGGAATATGAGTGCTAGCCTGCAGTAACCAGTAGATCGCTTTGACAAGCCGTCCTTTTCACTAAACACCAAGAGGCGAGTCATGGATTTATGCCTCATGGGGCTTTACCTCTTTCGGCAGAGGAACTTAAGGTTCAATCCCCAGATCATCCACCTCTTGAAAGCATTAGAAGATGGACAGAGCATAGGCACCTATGTTGTAGCTTTGATTGTCCGATCCCTCGATCGTTGGAAGGAAACCAAAAAATTCGAAACTTTATTTGTTGGCCCCTACTTCTCCAGATCTGGCTATTTGACCACTTCAAATTGCTACCATATACCACCGTTGGCGTCTTCAACATGGATAGCTATATGGTAGCTAGGAAGCGCGTAAAGAAACCTGCGAAGGGGTGGAAAGTCTACTTTAGAGAAATCTGCCATGAGACACATATCCTTTGGATCTTACCCGACCTGGAATGTCCAGGGGGGGGGTCGCTCAGTCTCCTTCCTAGTATTTCTATCCACTAACCCTTTTTGCTTACTATGTGTATATCTGATTGACCTCGTTGGGAATTGTTATCTATTCTATCTGCATGCTATATGTTAACATCCAGTTCTGTGTATATACGTTGTATGTATCTGTACAGAATCTTCTCTTTCATTGCGTCAATGCTTATTTCAACTTAGATTAGTTCAAAAGGGGAAGCAACTAAGAGCCTGATAAATTTGTTCATGTTTTAAGGGTTAAAATAGATGAAGAGAAAGGTTTCTAAGCTTTTGGGTTTTGGTGTTCCACTCACTTTTTTAAGTCGAGGTAATGAGTTGTTGGCTTGATGTTTCACGAATGAAATTTTAGGTTTAGGCCTAATCTGATGCTTGACTATTTCCGAGATTAGAAGTGTTATGTGTGGGTAATAGGTTAGAGAAACTTTTTAATCCTAAAATATTGATCTGGTAATAAGGAGGATGAGTGGGTGTAAGACTGAGAGAAAAGCGATGACCATGTCAACTTTGAGAAAGGCTTGGAAAAATGACTAGAAACCCCTCATTTAGGATTCACGATTTATGTTAGATTCTTTTTTTATGGCAAGTTTGATTAATTCTGATCAAGTAGCGTTAAATAGCTATTCATTTCAGAATTCATTTATGTTTTTGTATATAATTTCCTCTTTCTGTATATTTATTCCTTTGATGATTCTTTCTCGTCTGCGACCTTAAGTTGACCACTGAAAGAGAAATAATAAGGGAGAATAACAATGGATTAGCAACCCCACATTAGAGCTCACTGTTATTTTGTTTGAGAGTTTTAAAGTTAATGAATCTGACTTGTTCTTTAGATGTTTTGAGTCTCACTCCCGCCTGCATATATCATTCTCAATAATTTCCAAATTTCAGTTTTTATGAATACTCGATTTATCAATTAGCTTGTTGAAATTCATGCTTACCTACATACTGTTTACACGTTGATGATTTCGTTTTCCTTTCCGTTGAGTGGATTGGTCCTGTTTGGGCCTATGTAACTCTTGGCTCAAATCTAACTTTATTCAGGCTCGGTCCATAACCAGCCAAACAGGCTAGAACAGGTAGCCCTAGATAGCCCTCTAGGTTGCCCGGACTTACTAGCCTAGCCGAGCCCACATCTTTCTGTGGGCCACTTTAGAAAAGCCCTAGGACTATTCATAGATGTTACCCACATTAAGGTCGTAGTACCCGAGGGTCGTAGTATGTTTGTGGGGAACATCTTTCCTAGTAAAAAAAATCTTTCCAAACCACCCTTAATTTTTAGTTTAAAACATACAATCAATGGCCTAACCTTTATGTTTAAAATCCAAAGGTCAAGATCAAATTCAACTAAGCTTTGTTTAAAATCCATAGTTTTGATCTAAAATTGAGGTCAAAAATCAGTTTACTCTGAAATTCACTCACGGGTTCAACTTTAAAACCCATCCAAGTTTAGCCCAAGAACTGGCCCAAACCCATAAGTCTCGATCCGACCTAGGACTTAATCCAACCCAGGACTCAATCCAACCCAAAGCACAATCCAGCCCAAACTCAATCCAACCCAAAGCACAATCTAGCCCAAACCCAATCCAGCCCAAACTTTGACCAAGTCCATACCCAATTCGGCCTAAACTTTGAGCAAGTCCAAACCCCATTAGGACCAAACTTTGACCAAATCCAAACCCAATTCGGCCTAACTTTGACCACCTAGTATTGACCTTGACCCATACATCAACTTTGACCCAAACATTTACTTTGACCCTAAACTCAATCTAACCCAAAGCACAATCCAGCCCTAACCCAATCCGGCCCAAACTTTGACCAAGTCCATACCCAATTCGGCCCAAACTTTGACCAAGTCCAAAAACCATTCGGCCCAAACTTTGACCAAATCCAAACCCAATTCGGCCTAACTTTGACCACCCAGTATTGACCTTGTCCCAAACATTGACTTTGACCCAAACATTTACTTTGACCTAAACTTTGACTTTGACCCAAACTTTGACTTGACCTATCTCCAAATTCGGCCCAACTTCACCAACTTGGTCCAATTCTGCCAAAACCGGATCCATCTTTACCTGACCTGGCCCGTCTCCAAGCTCGGCTCAATTTCACCAAACCCGGTACAATTCCACCAAACTCGGCCCAATTCCACCAAACCTGGCCCTATTCCACCGAACCCGACCCAAGTTTACAAATATAACCAAAATCCACAAAAAGCCCAAGTCCACAAAAATCATACCAAGTCTACGAAAGCCTTCAAAAATCAACTACGTCTAAAAATTCAAACTTAGCTCCCGACCTGAGATTGACAAAGACCAATTATAACCCAAACTTTGACTTCGACCCGCCCGCTTCGACTTTGACCCGAACCTTTGACTTCAACCCGAACTTTAACACTGGCTCAAACCTAATTCAATTTAAACAAGCTCAAACCCAATTCGATTCAAATCAATCCAAAATCCCCAAAAATAATCCAAGTTCAAGGGTTTGACCCAAACTTAGACTCGACTCCAAGTTTTTACCCAAACCTTTGACTTTGACCAAACCTAAAGTCCGACCAAGACCATACTTTGACCAACCCAAACTTTGACCTGGCCCAAATCCAATTCCAACCAAATTCAATTCAACCCAACTCTTTTCAATTCAAACCCAATTCATTTTAAAATTCTGCCTAATCCAATTTCAACTTATCCAATTCAATTCAGCCCATATTCAAATTTAATTTTTGTTCAATTCAAATGCAAAACCAATTCATCCGATTCAAACTTATCTCGTAGATCTCATGCAAACCCCAAAAAATCCAAAAAAAAATCTCTTTTCAAATTTCAAATATTCATTTCATTCAAATTACATCAAATTTTCGTAGATTTCAAAGAAACTATTTTGTGGAATTTTAAAGGAAAAACTCTTCTCACATCATAGAAAACTCTTCTTAAAAAGCAGAAAATTATTCTCACATATACAGAAAGTTATCTCTTAAAACATTTCTCAAAATCAATGTTTCTTCATCGAGAATTCCGTACCACTTCAAAAGTTTTTCGACTCAGTTTTCAAACTCAAAATAAACCGTTCTCGGGGAACAAGAAGTATCTAGCACCTTCAAACATTTCCTTCCTGGTTAGACAACACTTGTCTCCCTTTCCAAAACAATCCGAGGCGGGGCACTAGGGTCATAACCTTCCTTGCCGCGGTCTAGATATCTTTAGGCGGGGCATTAGGGTGACAAACTCTCCTAATTGCAGCCTAGATTTTTACAAGGTGGGGTGCTAGGGAAGTAACAGCCGGGATTTTCAGAATCGTCTAACTCCCTTCTACTCGATTTAATGCTTTTAGGTTTCAAACGTTTTAAAGCTCGGGAGTTAGAGACGTTATTAGGATTTGACCGAGAGCACCTCATTCATGGAGTTTCTCTCTAAATCCTATTTTTTGACATAAATCCATTGCCCCACCTTTCGAGCCTCGGCACTTACCATTAATTAAGTGTCGTGTTCGAGGGGGTACATAGGGTAATCCCTCGGGATTATCCGCCCTTTTACAACAAAAATGTTTTTCGGTTTTAAACACTTTAAGAGAGACAATTCTGAACAAATCGATCCAACCCTTCCATTAGAGCTTTAAGCTACATAAACATCTCTTAGTCTTTCTCTTAGCAAATCCGAAATCAGCATAGTCTCATTAGCATAGGCTCTCAAAATCTTGAATGCTTCACCCCTTAAAATCTCAATCCCGAGTAACTTTAGTCATCCTAAACCTATACAAATCCAAAACACTTCGAATTCCCAAACACTTAAAAACCCGAACACCCTCTATTATACTCAATCATCCTGAAAACCCGAACTTCTCTTCAACACCTTTAACTTTCCAAAACACCTCTAAAATCCGACCACTCTAAAACTGAACTCCACAAACCCGAGAACTCCTCAAACTTCACCAAATGACCTTAAATCTCCTCAAATGACTTGAAATTCCTCAGCTTCACCAAATGACCCGAATACCCCTCAACTTCACAAGAATAACTCAAAAAAAAACCTCAAACTTCACAAAATGACCAAAATACCCTTGTAACTTCTCAAGACTCTCATAAACCCCTAAGCATTGCAAAGATCGGGACGTTTTCAAGCCTCTGCCTCCCTCAAAATTCAGACAACACTCACATCAGGTTCATTTCTCTAGACCCTCGGAGCTCCCCAACAATTCATTCTGAACTCATTTAATGCCTTCTTTAACTATAGTCCACACTCAATCCTATTCTTTGGCTTTAATTGAATCTCTCTAATAAGGTTTTGAAAGAAGGCAATTGATAAGTGTCTAAATGAGCATGTTTTATGGGTGTATTTCATATAGTATATCAGCACTTTTCTACTCATTTCTCACTTATCGTATGTTTTTCCTCTAGTTTATGTTTTATTGTTTATCTCACAAATTTATTGGTTTAAACATGAGGAAAAGCCAAGCTAGGAAGAAAGTACACGAAGAGACGAACACATAGACGCAAACGGCTCAGAAAACGGAGTCAGAACGAAGATTTTAGAGGGTTTTGAAGTCATGTCCTAGCTTGGTTAAAAACCTTCAAAGCTAGGACAACATATGAAGGAACTATCGGCTGATTTCAACACATGGTCCGGGACTTGTTCCAAGACTTAAGTCCCGGACCACAACAATTGAGAAACCAACGGCTGAAACAAATATATGGTCCGGGACTTTATCACCATCCTAAGTCCCGGATCAACAAGTGAAATGGAACTCTCGGGCGTTAGAAGAGACATGGTCCGGGACCTAACCCCAGTCCTAAGACCCGGACCAACAAATGAAGGCTACCGCCTCTTAACTCGCGGACAACACAGAGGCTACCGCCTCGCGGACGTTGAAGGAGGTTACCGCCCCATATTGAGCGGTCTTGGTGGCGGACGTGAGAGCAGCAACCGCCACTTATTGGGCGGTACCAACAGGCGGACACCAACAGGACCGTGACTAATTATCAGTCGCGACTATCTTCTTCGCGCCGTCGTCGTCTGCAACTCGCCCGACTCGCCCGCAACTTATCCATCTACTCCGCACGCGTATTCACTCTGTCCCCTGCGCAATCAATGAAGCAATCAATGCTCTTCTTCATCTGCAATCAAATTCGTACGGATCCAAACCTCTATATAAACCCAGCACCATAACTGCATAAAAAAGACACAGCACGACGGGAGTCTGAAGAATATTTTCACCACACTCATCCATATCCATTCGCTTCCATTTAATTCTCTCCCGTAACACCATATCAGTCCACACTCACACAGTAACTAAAGAAATAGAAGAGCAGCAGTGAGAGCGAGAGCAGACCAGTTCTTCCTCTGAATAATGTCAAAATCTATCTGTGTAATCTTCTTATCTCCGTTAATGTCTGAGTAATTTCTTTTGTATCCTAGGATGGGGGTTTGATTTCTAATATTACGTAAATTAATATTTATCACCTGTCTCATTTAACTTGTTTTAATTCCTTTCAACTAAATTGCTAAATGCTTTGCGCGACAAACGACTGCATTTATTTGGTAACTATCAACATGATTTTGAGATAGTCTAGGTACCACAAAGGAATTAATCTTAGTATTTACACTCCGGACTGAGCAGGAAAATATTAAGGCTTTTATTAAGAGTTCGTAACTGACAATTATTAACTCTAATAGGCAATAAATAATTGAGACAGGTTATAAATATGTTTAAGTAATTTAGGAAATTCCCCCGCTATCCTAGGATACATTTTTCCATTCACATCACTTAATTCACCTTTTTACTGTTTTTATTATATTTGCACTGATCAAACAACAAATCAAGCTTGCCTCCGGCTAAACCCCTTTTTACAGTTTTTAAGTAACTACCAAGACTAGGATAAATTGAACAATCTCCCTGTGGATACGACACTTGTTTTACTAACTACGACCGGGATTTGTTTGCAGCCCGACGTTTATAATTTGAGTTTTAATTTCTTTTCTTTTAATTTTACACCAGTTTAACCACTCAGAAAATAATAGTCTGCAAATTGGCGCCGTTGCCGGGGAGATTGATTCCATCAATTTCCCTAGTTTCCGGTAGTTCACTCGCTGTATTAAAATAATCTGTTAATACTATTAAATTGTTAACCTCGGACATCTGAATTGGACATCGGACTTCTGACCTGACTTGGACATTTGACTTCGGACTTTGGACACTAACTCCTAACATCTTAATATTATTCATTTCGTTCCATTGTCATTTCGTTCCATTGTCATTTCGTTCCATTGTCCTTTCTTTCCATTGTCCCTAACTACTAACTTAAAATTTCCTGTCATTTCTTTCCATTGTCCTTAACATTTCATTTCCATTGTCCTTAACATTTCTTTCCATTGTCCTTAACATTTCTCCATTGTATACTAACTACTAACTTATAATTTCTGTATACTAACTCCTAACTTTAATTTTCTGTCATTTCTTTCCCTTGTCATTTAATGTTCTGTCATTTTACTCTTGTTAAAAAAAATACAAAAAAAAATATATCAGTGTTGTTTAACTAACGTTTATCAGCCTAACCATATCTCTGCCTTTCTTATTCTATCTACTAATTTTGCAGCTTCTGACAAACCACAAGTTATCTTCTGTGCATGCCAAACACTCGAACCCGAGGCTCTCCACCAATCAGTCCGAGCCCCGAACCCGAGCGCACTTTATTACAAGCACAAAGAAACCTGAGAAATCAAGCCATGGCCAATAACGAAGTTATAAATGAAATAGACCATGCAAATCAACCAGAACACCGTGCTCTCTCTGACTACCACCAACCGAATACCGAAGGAAGAGCATCAGCATAGTTCTCCCCGAACTAACACCAGAAGAAGCCGGACGATGGGTTTTCAAAACCACTACATCACCGCCGTCCGGGATCTAGGCAAGTTTAGTGGAGCGAACCCAGATGAAGCCCCAAATCATCTGAGTCTCTTCCTAGACTTCTGCAATTTTTGGTCAACCGGCAATGTCAAAGAAAGAATCCGTCTACAACTTTTCCTCACTCATTATCGGATTCAGCAAACAGGTGGTACCGAAGCCTTCCCTCCCGATCAATCACCACATGGCTGCAAATGGCCCAAAAATTCCTTGCCAAATACTACCCAACCAGTAGAACGAGGCAATTGATCGGTGAAATCAACACTTTCTGTCAGGAGCCGGGAGAAACGTTGTACGACGCATGGGACAGATTCAAAGATATGCTAATGAATGTTCCCACCATGGTCTTGACGATCAATCCCTCTGCCTGTCATTCTTCAACGGTCTGGATGATGGGAACCGACTACTCGTCAATTCCTCTGCAGGAGGAAGTTTCATGATGAAATCTCCTAAAGAAGGAATGGACCTTCTCGAAACCATGACGAGCAATACAAGACAGTGGACGAGATCCAAAGGAAGAACCACGAGCAGCAGGCCTACTCCACGTTGAGCCTACAGATCATTTATCAGCTCAGATCTCGTCCCTTGCAAAGATGGTGGAAAAGCTAACAACATCACAAACGAAATTGTAAAAACAATAGCTTCTCCACCTACAAGTTCACCACCAGCTCCACCTACAGAAGGATGTGTCATATGCGCCGGTCCTCATGAAACCATCAATGCGAAGGCAAAGGCCAGTACGAGGAAGTACAATTCATAGGAAACCGCCCCGGTAATTCCTACAACAACAACTTCAACAACAACTATCCATGGAGAAATCACCCGAATTTCTCATGGAAAAATAATGATCAGAACCAAGGAGGGCAGAACAACAATTCCAACACCTATCAGGGGAACAGACCCCAACCAAACTCTAATATGGGTTATAGAGCACAAGGTCCCCCTCCAGGTTTCAACAACAACAACAACCATCTTCATCCTCTGATCCAAACGCAGAACTCAAAGAGATGATGAAGGGTTTCATGTCCATAACTCAGAACCAGCTCTCTGCACAAGAAGCCTTCAACCAGAAAATCGAAGGTAAATTCAATCAACTTGCAGAACATCTTGCTCGAAGACCGCCAGGGGCTCTCCCCAGCCAAAATGAACCAAATCCAAGAGAGCAAGCCAAGTGCATCTATGTGAAGGAGCACGATGAAGAAAAGACGGAGGTGGCTAAAACAGCTAAAGTTCCAGAACTACACCCTTCCCTCCAAGAGTGGGTTGTAGCAATCGAAACTTCCAAAAGGAATGTAGCTGAACTTGAAAGCACCGCCAAAGTCTATAATAATCGTATTCAATCTGAGAATACCTACCTTGAGCACTTGGTAGCCGGTTATGAAAATGAGAAACTCGAATTTGAAGAAGAAGGAGAAGAGGTTAAGGCGATAACCTTGAGAAGCGGTAAGAAAACCGACGAGATTCACATCCCGCAAAGATCAGAAGAATCCAAAGAGGATAGTGAAGAAAAAGCTGAGGCCCCAGTAGAAAAACATCTCCACCATCCTCACTATTCCATCAGCTTCAGAACCTTCTTCACAAGAACCGCCTATACCATTTCCCCACCGACTCCAGAAGCAGAAATTGGATAATGAATATGGTAAGTTTCTAGCAATGCTGAAGCAACTAAACGTCAACATACAGTTTGTAGACCTCATTGCCAAAATGCCAAACTATGCCAAATTCCTCAAACACCTCATATCCAACAAAACTAAATTGGCCGAAGTCGGTACGGTACCTCTCAATGTAGCTTGCTCAGCTATTCTACAAAAACCACTACCATCAAAATGCAATGATCCGGGCAGCTTCACCATTCCAGTCACAATTGGTAGCACCTCATTTCCATACTCCCTATGCGATCTGGGTGCCTCCATTAATTTGATGCCCCTCTCCACTTTCAAAAAGCTGGGAATTGGAGAGATGAAAAAGACCAAGATGACCCTGCAACTGGCAGATGGTTCGGTAACATACCCAAGCGGAGTGGTGGAGGATGTTATCATTAAAGTGGAGCACTTATACTTCCCATGCGATTTTGTCATTCTTGACATCGAAGAGAACCCCACTACACCTCTCATCCTTGGACGACCATTCCTTGCCACAGCCGATGTGCATTTGGGTAGCCCAGGGGAAAATCACCCTTCAAGCTTATAACGAAAAGCTGGAGTTTGCATCAGGAAGATCTCCAGATACAAATCCAAAGATCTCAATTTGTGCGGGATACTCAATCACCATCATCCCCACTTCTGTTTATACCCTTCCAGACGGCATGTCTATTACAGAGATACCACCACCAATCCCGGACGAAGAGCGGGATAAGAAAAGAAAACATGCATCCGGTGGACTCTCAAAAAAACCATCGAGTCATGCTTTGGATCTACTCCTCATAACCACCCCCCAGGATCGATCTAACGAAAAAGCGTCTAGCCAAAGACGTTAAAGAAGGGCAGCTTTCCGGGAGGCAACCCGGACGAACTTATCTTTTATATGCTTTTATGCTGTTTTAATTTTCAGGTTCCCTTTAATTTTATTTTTGCTAACTTTTAACCTCGTTTATAGTATGGTTGCTTCTAGTGTCTTATGCAGGTGCAATTTCATGTCTACACCGCAACCAAGCTACGCTACTTGAGGCTGAAGCTCAAGTGTGGGGGAAGTTCAATACACGCTAGCAAAAATAATATCAGGGGAGTACCAGTTTCTTTAATTTGCTTTTATTTAAATAAAATATGCAGAGGAGAATTATATGCTTAAATGAATATTCGTGAGCTTCGTGTTCTCTCTATTTTATCTACTTACCGAAAAGGCCTTCTGAACTTTCCCTTGTTTTTCTGGTGAACAATGAGGACATTGTTCAATTTAAGTGTGGGGGAGTGTGCCCTTTTCGGTGACATTTTATGCTAAAATGCTTAATCTCTCTGCTTATCTTGCGTTTGTTCAAATTCAATATCGTGGACCCTTTATGTGGGTTGTTCTCTTTAGGAATAAATATTGTTATGAATTGTGGGATAAATGGTACAAAAATTTTAAAATTTTGATTACTTTTGAGGAGCATTTTTATGCGGTGTGACCAAATGATCTGAAATGGTTGGATTTTTATTGCTCAGGGGTTCTTTCTGTCTTCTTTCTTAGGGATTGCTAAGGGGTGCTTCTCTGTCAAAAAAAAAGAAAAATATATATAAATAAGGGACTTACGAGACACCATTGGTAACCAACAAGAGAGTTGAGTGTTCTTAAATACAAAGGCTTGATGCCTACATATTATCTTCTCATCTCTTATGCAAAAGTGAAACAAATGCATAAATCTTTTTTCCTTTTGTTTTCTCCTCAATGCCCATTCTTGAGAGAAGTTGGCCATGGTAAAAGTTCTCAAAGTCACCTTAAATCAAGAAGCATTGAAGTACTCCGGATCATACCCCGAAACTCTAATTTTTATTTTTGCCCTGAGTACACCTATGCCACCAGTAGGTGATGGATCACACTCCTCTAAAAAGTTTAAGATCATGTACTATTGACTTCTTTATCCTACCCTTCATAATAGTATTTGTTAATATTGAGCATTCCCTACTTGCTTGGGTACATGGTTTTGCTTGAGGACAAGCAAAAGGTAAGTGTGGGGGTGTGATAAGTGTCTAAATGAGCATGTTTTATGGGTGTATTTCATATATATATCAGCACTTTTCTGCTCATTTCTCACTTATCGTAGTTTTTCCTCTAGTTTATGTTTTATTGTTTATCTCACAAATTTATTGGTTTAAACATGAGGAAAAGCCAAGCTAGGAAGAAAGTACACGAAGAGACGAACGCATAGCGCAAACGGCTCAGAAAACGGAGTCAGAACGAAGATTTTAGAGGGTTTTGAAGTCATGTCCTAGCTTGGTTAAAACCTTCAAAGCTAGGACAACATATGAAGGAACTATCGGCTGATTTCAACACATGGTCCGGGACTTGTTCCAAGACTTAAGTCCCGGACCACAACAATTGAGAAACCAACAGGCTGAAACAAATATATGGTCCGGGACTTTATCACCATCCTAAGTCCCGGATCAACAAGTGAAATGGAACTCTCGGGCGTTAGAAGAGACATGGTCCGGGACCTAACCCCAGTCCTAAGACCCGGACCAACAAATGAAGGCTACCGCCTCTTAACTCGCGGACAACACAGAGGCTACCGCCTCGCGGACGTTGAAGGAGGTTACCGCCCCATATTGAGCGGTCTTGGTGGCGGACGTGAGAGCAGCAACCGCCACTTATTGGGCGGTACCAACAGGCGGACACCAACAGGACCGTGACTAATTATCAGTCGCGACTATCTTCTTCGCGCCGTCGTCGTCTGCAACTCGCCCGACTCGCCCGCAACTTATCCATCTACTCCGCACGCGTATTCACTCTGTCCCCTGCGCAATCAATGAAGCAATCAATGCTCTTCTTCATCTGCAATCAAATTCGTACGGATCCAAACCTCTATATAAACCCAGCACCATAACTGCATAAAAAAAGACAGCAGGCACGACGGGAGTCTGAAGAATATTTTCACCACACTCATCCATATCCATTCGCTTCCATTTAATTCTCTCCCGTAACACCATATCAGTCCACACTCACGCAGTAACTAAAGAAATAGAAGAGCAGCAGTGAGAGCGAGAGCAGACCAGTTCCTCCTCTGAAATAATGTCAAAATCTGTTTGTGCTACCTTCTTATCTACGGTTATGTCTGAGTAAATTTCTTTTGTATCCTAGGTTGGGGGTTATTTCTAATATTACGTAAACAATATTTATCACCTGTCTCACTTGTTAACTTGTTTTAATTTCTTTCAACTAAAATTGCTAAATGCTTTGCGCGACAAACGACTGCATTTATTTGGTAACTATCAACACATGATTTTGAGATAGTCTAGGTACCACAAAGGAATTAATCTTAGTATTTACACTCCGGACTGAGCAGGAAAATATTAAGGCTTTTATTAAGAGTTCGTAACTGACAATTATTAACTCTAATAGGTAATAAATAATTGAGACAGGGTTATAAATATGTTTAAGTAATTTAGGAAGTTCCCCCGCTATCCTAGGATACATTTTTCCATTCACATCACTTAATTCACCTTTTACTGTTTTTATTATATTTGCACTGATCAAACAACAAATCAAGCTTGCCTCCGGCTAAACCCCTTTTTACAGTTTTTAAGTAACTACCAAGACTAGGATAAATTGAACAATCTCCCTGTGGATACGACACTTGTTTTACTAACTACGACCGGGATTTGTTTGCAGCCCGACGTTTATAATTTGAGTTTTAATTTCTTTTCTTTTAATTTTACACCAGTTTTAACCACTCAGAAAATAATAGTCTGCAAATTGGCGCCGTTGCCGGGGAGATTGATTCCATCAATTTCCCTAGTTTCCGGTAGTTCACTCGCTGTATTAAAATAATCTGTTAATACTATTAAATTGTTAACCTCGGACATCTGAATTGGACATCGGACTTCTGACCTGACTTGGACATTTGACTTCGGACTTTGGACAACTAACTCCTAACATCTTAATATTATTCTAATTTCGTTCCATTGTAATTTCGTTCCATTGTCATTTCGTTCCATTGTCCTTTCTTTCCATTGTCCCTAACTACTAACTTAAAATTTCCTGTCATTTCTTTCCATTGTCCTTGACATTTCATTTCCATTGTCCTTAACATTTCTTTCCATTGTCCTTAACATTTCTTTCCATTGTATACTAACTACTAACTTATAATTTTGTATACTAACTCCTAACTTTAATTTTCTGTCATTTCTTTCCCTTGTCATTTAATGTTCTGTCATTTTACTCTTGTTAAAAAAAATACAACAAAAAAAATATATCAGTGTTGTTTAACTAATGTTTATCAGACTAACCCATATCTCTGCCTTTCTTATTCTATCTACTAATTAATTTCGCAACTTCTGACAAACCACAAGTTATCTTCTGTGCATGCCAAACACTCGAACTCGAGGCTCTCCACCAATCAGTCCGAGCCCCGAACCCGAGCGTACTTTATTACAAGCACAAAGAAACCTGAGAAATCGAGCCATGGCCAATAACGAAGTTATAAATGAAATAGACCAGGCAAATCAACCAGAACACCGTGCTCTCTCTGACTACCACCAACCGAATACCGAAGGAAGAGCATCAGCTATAGTTCTCCCCGAACTAACACCAGAAGAAGCCGGACGATGGGTTTTCAAAACTCACTACATCACCGTCGTCCGGGATCTAGGCAAGTTTAGTGGAGCAAACCCAGATGAAGCCCCAAATCATCTGAGTCTCTTCCTAGACTTCTGCAATTCTTTTGGCCAAACCGGCAATGTCAAAGAAAGAATCCGTCTGCAACTTTTTCCTCACTCATTATCGGATTCAGCAAACAGGTGGTACCGAAGCCTTCCCTCCCGATCAATCACCACATGGCTGCAAATGGCCCAAAAATTCCTTGCCAAATACTACCCAACCAGTAGAACGAGGCAATTGATCGGTGAAATCAACACTTTCTGTCAGGAGCCGGGAGAGACGTTGTACGACGCATGGGACAGATTCAAAGATATGCTAATGAAATGTTCCCACCATGGTCTTGACGATCAATCCCTCTGCCTGTCATTCTTCAACGGTCTGGATGATGGGAACCGACTACTCGTTATTCCTTCAGCAGAGGAAGTTTTCAGATGATGAAATCTCCTAAGAAGGAATGGACCTTCTCCAAACCATGACGACAGCGCAATACAAGAGTGACGACGATCCAAAGGAAGAACACCACGAGCAGCAGGCCTACTCCACGTTGAGCTAAGATCATTTTATCGGCTCAGATCTCGTCCCTTGCAAAGATGTGGAAAAGCTAACAACATCACAAAACGAAATTGTAAAAACAATAGCTTCCACCACAAGTTCACCACCAGCTCCACCTACAGAGGATGTGTCATATGCGCCGGGTCCTCACGAAACCCTAAATTCGAAGGCAAAGGCCATACGAGGAAGTACAATCATAGGAAAACCGCCCCGGTAATTCCTACAACAACAACTTCAACAACAACTATCCATGGAGAAATCACCGAATTTCTCAGGAAAAATAATGATCAGAACCAAGGAGGGCAGAACAACAATTCCAACACCTATCAGGGGAACAGACCCCAACCAAACTCTAATAGGGGTATAGAGCACAAGGTCCCTCAGGTTTTCAAACAACAACAACAACCATCTTCATATCTTCTGATCAAACGCAGAACTCAAAGAGATGATGAAGGGTTTCATGTCATAACTCAGAACCAGCTTCTGCACAAGAAGCCTTCAACCAGAAAATCGAAGGTTAAATTCAATCAACTTGCAGAACATCTTGCTCGAAGACCGCCAGGGCTCTCCCCAGCCAAAATAACCAAATCCAAGAGAGCAAGCCAAGTGCAATCTATGTGAAGGAGCACGATGAAGAAAAGACGGAGGTGGCTAAAACATCTAAAGTTCGAACTACACCCTTCCCTCAAGAGTGGGTTGTAGCAATCGAAACTTCCAAAAGGAATGTAGCTGAACTGAAAGGCACCGCCAAAGCTATATAATCGTTTCATCTGAGAATACTACCTTGAGCACTTGGTAGCCGGTATGAAAATGAGAAACTCGAATTTGAGAAGAAGGAGAAGAGGTTAAGGCGATAACCTTGAGATCGGTAAGAAAACCGACGAGATCACATCCCCGCAAAGATCAGAAGAATCCAAAGAGGATAGTGAAGAAAAAGCTGAGGCCCCAGTAGAGAGCACAAACATCTCCCACCACCTCACTATTCCATCAGCTTCAGAACTTCTTCACAAGAACCGCCTATAATTCCCCCGACCCACAGAACTCCAGAAAGAAATTGGATAATGAATATGGTAAGTTTCTAGCAATGCTGAAGCAACTAAACGTCAACATACAGTTGTAGACCTCATTGCCAAAATGCCAAACTTGCCAAATTCCTCAAAACCTCATATCCAAACAAAACTAAATTGGCCGAAGTCGGTAGGCCTACGGTACCTCTCAATGTAGCTTGCTCAGCTATTCTACAAAAACACACTACCATCAAATGCAATGACCGGGCAGCTTCACCATTCCAGTCACAATTGGTAGACCTCATTTCCATACTCTTATGCGATCTGGGTGCCTCCATTAATTTGATGCCCCTCTCCACTTTCAAAAAGCTGGGAATTGGAGAGATGAAAAAGACCAAGATGACCCTACAACTGGCAGATGGTTCGGTAACATACCAAGCGGAGTGGTGGAGGATGTATCATTAAAGTGGAGCACTTATACTTCCCATGCGATTTTGGCATTCTAGACATCGAAGAGAACTCCACTACACCTCTCATCTTGGACGACCATTCTTGCCACAGCATGTGCATAGTTGGGGGCCAGGGAAAATCACCCTTCAAGCTTATAACGAAAAGCTGGAGGTTTGCATCAGGAAGATCTCCAGATAACAAATCTAAGGATCTCAATTTGCGGGGATACTCAATCACCATCATCCCCACCGTCTGTTATTACCCTTCCAGACGGCATGTCTATTACAAGATACCACCACCATCCCGGACGAAGACGGGATAAGAAAAGAAAACATGCATCCCGGTGGACTCTCAAAAAACCATCGAGTCATGCTTTGGATTCTCTCATAAACACACCCCCAGGATCGATCTAACGGAAAAAGCGTCTAGCCAAAGACGTTAAAGAAGGGCAGCTTTCCGGGAGGCAACCCGGACGAACTTATCTTTTATATGCTTTTTTGTTTTTAATTTTCAGGTTCCCTTTAATTTTATTTTTGCTAACTTTTAACCTCGTTTATAGTATGGTTGCTTCTAGTGTCTTATGCAGGTGCAATTTCATGTCTACACCGCAACCAAGCTACGCTACTTGAGGCTGAAGCTCAAGTGTGGGGGAAGTTCAATACACGCTAGCAAAAATAATATCAGGGGAGTACCAGTTTCTTTAACCTTGCTTTTATTTAAATAAAATATGCAGAGGAGAATTTATATGCTTAAATGAATATTCGTGAGCTTCGTGTTCTCTCTATTTTATCTACTTACCGAAAAGGCCTTCTGAACTTCCCTTGTTTTTCTGGTGAACATGAGGACATTGTTCAATTTAAGTGTGGGGGAGTGTGCCCTTTTCGGTGACATTTTATGCTAAAATGCTTAATCTCTCTGCTTATCTTGCGTTTGTTCAAATTCAATATGTGGACCCTTATATGTGGGTTGTTCTCTTTAGGAATAAATATTGTTATGAATTGTGGGATAAATGGTATAAATGGTACAAAATTTTAAAATTTTGATTACTTTGAGGAGCATTTTTATGCGGTGTGACCAAATGATCTGAAATGGTTGGATTTTTATTGCTCAGGGGTTCTTTCTGTCTTCTTTCTTAGGGATTGCTAAGGGGTGCTTCTCTGTCAAAAAAAAAGAAAAATATAAATAAATAAGGGACTTACGAGACACCATTGGTAACCAACAAGAGAGTTGAGTGTTCTTAAATACAAAGGCTTGATGCCTACATATTATCTTCTCATCTCTTATGCAAAAGTGAAACAAATGCATAAATCTTTTTTCCTTTTGTTTTCTCCTCAATGCCCATTCTTGAGAGAAGTTGGCCATGGTAAAAGTTCTCAAAGTCACCTTAAATCAAGAAGCATTGAAGTACTCCGAATCATACCCCGAAACTCTAATTTTTATTTTTGCCCTGAGTACACCTATGCCACCAGTAGGTGATGGATCACACTCCTCTAAAAAGTTTAAGATCATGTACTATTGACTTCTTTATCCTACCCTTCATAATAGTATTTGTTAATATTGAGCATTCCCTACTTGCTTGGGTACATGGTTTTGCTTGAGGACAAGCAAAAAGGTAAGTGTGGGGGTGTGATAAGTGTCTAAATGAGCATGTTTTATGGGTGTATTTCTTATAGTATATCAGCACTTTTCTGCTCATTTCTCACTTATCGTATGTTTTTCCTCTAGTTTATGTTTTATTGTTTATCTCACAAATTATTGGTTTAAACATGAGGAAAAGCCAAGCTAGGAAGAAAGTACACGAAGAGACGAACACATAGGCGCAAACGGCTCAGAAAACGGAGTCAGAACGAAGATTTTAGAGGGTTTTGAAGTCATGTCCTAGCTTGGTTAAAAACCTTCAAAGCTAGGACAACATATGAAGGAACTATCGGCTGATTTCAACACATGGTCCGGGACTTGTTCCAAGACTTAAGTCCCGGACCACAACAATTGAGAAACCAACGGCTGAAACAAATATATGGTCCGGGACTTTATCACCATCCTAAGTCCCGGATCAACAAGTGAAATGGAACTCTCGGGCGTTAGAAGAGACATGGTCCGGGACCTAACCCCAGTCCTAAGACCCGGACCAACAAATGAAGGCTACCGCCTCTTAACTCGCGGACAACACAGAGGCTACCGCCTCGCGGACGTTGAAGGAGGTTACCGCCCCATATTGAGCGGTCTTGGTGGCGGACGTGAGAGCAGCAACCGCCACTTATTGGGCGGTACCAACAGGCGGACACCAACAGGACCGTGACTAATTATCAGTCGCGACTATCTTCTTCGCGCCGTCGTCGTCTGCAACTCGCCCGACTCGCCCGCAACTTATCCATCTACTCCGCACGCGTATTCACTCTGTCCCCTGCGCAATCAATGAAGCAATCAATGCTCTTCTTCATCTGCAATCAAATTCGTACGGATCCAAACCTCTATATAAACCCAGCACCATAACTGCATAAAAAAGACAGCAGGCACGACGGGAGTCTGAAGAATATTTTCACCACACTCATCCATATCCATTCGCTTCCATTTAATTCTCTCCCGTAACACCATATCAGTCCACACTCACGCAGTAACTAAAGAAATAGAAGAGCAGCAGTGAGAGCGAGAGCAGACCAGTTCCTCCTCTGAAATAATGTCAAAATCTGTTTGTGCTACCTTCTTATCTACGGTTATGTCTGAGTAAATTTCTTTTGTATCCTAGGTTGGGGGTTATTTCTAATATTACGTAAACAATATTTATCACCTGTCTCACTTGTTAACTTGTTTTAATTTCTTTCAACTAAAATTGCTAAATGCTTTGCGCGACAAACGACTGCATTTATTTGGTAACTATCAACACATGATTTTGAGATAGTCTAGGTACCACAAAGGAATTAATCTTAGTATTTACACTCCGGACTGAGCAGGAAAATATTAAGGCTTTTATTAAGAGTTCGTAACTGACAATTATTAACTCTAATAGGTAATAAATAATTGAGACAGGGTTATAAATATGTTTAAGTAATTTAGGAAGTTCCCCCGCTATCCTAGGATACATTTTTCCATTCACATCACTTAATTCACCTTTTTACTGTTTTTATTATATTTGCACTGATCAAACAACAAATCAAGCTTGCCTCCGGCTAAACCCCTTTTTACAGTTTTTAAGTAACTACCAAGACTAGGATAAATTGAACAATCTCCCTGTGGATACGACACTTGTTTTACTAACTACGACCGGGATTTGTTTGCAGCCCGACGTTTATAATTTGAGTTTTAATTTCTTTTCTTTTAATTTTACACCAGTTTTAACCACTCAGAAAATAATAGTCTGCAAATTGGCGCCGTTGCCGGGGAGATTGATTCCATCAATTTCCCTAGTTTCCGGTAGTTCACTCGCTGTA
This sequence comes from Limonium bicolor, assembly GCA_023374045.1. Classification (NCBI taxonomy): domain Eukaryota; kingdom Viridiplantae; phylum Streptophyta; class Magnoliopsida; order Caryophyllales; family Plumbaginaceae; genus Limonium; species Limonium bicolor. The sequence goes on from CM041780.1 coordinate 155,985,043, forward strand.
TTAAAATAATCTGTTAATACTATTAAATTGTTAACCTCGGACATCTGAATTGGACATCGGACTTCTGACCTGACTTGGACATTTGACTTCGGACTTTGGACAACTAACTCCTAACATCTTAATATTTTCTAATTTCGTTCCATTGTAATTTCGTTCCATTGTCATTTCGTTCCATTGTCCTTTCTTTCCATTGTCCCTAACTACTAACTTAAAATTTCCTGTCATTTCTTTCCATTGTCCTTGACATTTCATTTCCATTGTCCTTAACATTTCTTTCCATTGTCCTTAACATTTCTTTCCATTGTATACTAACTACTAACTTATAATTTCTGTATACTAACTCCTAACTTTAATTTTCTGTCATTTCTTTCCCTTGTCATTTAATGTTCTGTCATTTTACTCTTGTTAAAAAAAAATACAACAAAAAAAATATATCAGTGTTGTTTAACTAATGTTTATCAGACTAACCCATATCTCTGCCTTTCTTATTCTATCTACTAATTAATTTCGCACTTCTGACAAACCACAAGTTATCTTCTGTGCATGCCAAACACTCGAACTCGAGGCTCTCCACCAATCAGTCCGAGCCCCGAACCCGAGCGTACTTTATTACAAGCACAAAGAAACCTGAGAAATCGAGCCATGGCCAATAACGAAGTTATAAATGAAATAGACCAGGCAAATCAACCAGAACACCGTGCTCTCTCTGACTACCACCAACCGAATACCGAAGGAAGAGCATCAGCTATAGTTCTCCCCGAACTAACACCAGAAGAAGCCGGACGATGGGTTTTCAAAACTCACTACATCACCGTCGTCCGGGATCTAGGCAAGTTTAGTGGAGCAAACCCAGATGAAGCCCCAAATCATCTGAGTCTCTTCCTAGACTTCTGCAATTCTTTTGGCCAAACCGGCAATGTCAAAGAAAGAATCCGTCTGCAACTTTTTCCTCACTCATTATCGGATTCAGCAAACAGGTGGTACCGAAGCCTTCCCTCCCGATCAATCACCACATGGCTGCAAATGGCCCAAAAATTCCTTGCCAAATACTACCCAACCAGTAGAACGAGGCAATTGATCGGTGAAATCAACACTTTCTGTCAGGAGCCGGGAGAGACGTTGTACGACGCATGGGACAGATTCAAAGATATGCTAATGAAATGTTCCCACCATGGTCTTGACGATCAATCCCTCTGCCTGTCATTCTTCAACGGTCTGGATGATGGGAACCGACTACTCGTCAATTCCTCTGCAGGAGGAAGTTTCATGATGAAATCTCCTAAAGAAGGAATGGACCTTCTCGAAACCATGACGAGCAATACAAGACAGTGGACGAGATCCAAAGGAAGAACACCACGAGCAGCAGGCCTACTCCACGTTGAGCCTACAGATCATTTATCGGCTCAGATCTCGTCCCTTGCAAAGATGGTGGAAAAGCTAACAACATCACAAAACGAAATTGTAAAAACAATAGCTTCTCCACCTACAAGTTCACCACCAGCTCCACCTACAGAAGGATGTGTCATATGCGCCGGTCCTCACGAAACCCATCAATGCGAAGGCAAAGGCCAGTACGAGGAAGTACAATTCATAGGAAACCGCCCCGGTAATTCCTACAACAACAACTTCAACAACAACTATCCATGGAGAAATCACCCGAATTTCTCATGGAAAAATAATGATCAGAACCAAGGAGGGCAGAACAACAATTCCAACACCTATCAGGGGAACAGACCCCAACCAAACTCTAATATGGGTTATAGAGCACAAGGCCCCCTAGGTTTTCAACAACAACAACAAAACCATCTTCTCTTCTGATCCAAACGCAGAACTCAAAGAGATGATGAAGGGTTTCATGTCCATAACTCAGAACCAGCTCTGCACAAGAAGCCTTCAACCAGAAAATCGAAGGTAAATTCAATCAACTTGCAGAACATCTTGCTCGAAGACCGCCAGGGGCTCTCCCCAGCCAAAATGAACCAAATCCAAGAGAGCAAGCCAAGTGCATCTATGTGAAGGAGCACGATGAAGAAAACGGAGGTGGCTAAAAACAGAAAGTCCAGAACTAACCCTTCCCTCCAAGTGGGTTGTAGCAATCGAAAGTTCCAAAAGGAGTAGCTGAACTTGAAAGCACCGCCAAAGATAATAATCGTATTCAATCTGAGAATACCTACCTTGAGCACTTGGTAGCGGTTATGAAAATGAGAAACTCGAATTTGAGAGAAGAAGGAGAAGAGGTTAAGGCGATAACCTTGAGAAGCGGTAAGAAAACCGACGAGATTCACATCCCGCAAAGATCAGAAGAATCCAAAGAGGATAGTGAAGAAAAAGCTGAGGCCCCAGTAGAACAAACATCTCCCACCATCCTCACTATTCCATCAGCTTCAGAACCTTCTTCACAAGAACCGCCTATACCATTCCCCCACCGACTCCAGAAGCAGAAATTGGATAATGAATATGGTAAGTTTCTAGCAATGCTGAAGCAACTAAACGTCAACATACAGTTTGTAGACCTCATTGCCAAAATGCCAAACTATGCCAAATTCCTCAAACACCTCATATCCAACAAAACTAAATTGGCCGAAGTCGGTACGGTACCTCTCAATGTAGCTTGCTCAGCTATTCTACAAAAACCACTACCATCAAAATGCAATGATCCGGGCAGCTTCACCATTCCAGTCACAATTGGTAGCACCTCATTTCCATACTCCTTATGCGATCTGGGTGCCTCCATTAATTTGATGCCCCTCTCCACTTTCAAAAAGCTGGGAATTGGAGAGATGAAAAAGACCAAGATGACCCTACAACTGGCAGATGGTTCGGTAACATACCCAAGCGGAGTGGTGGAGGATGTTATCATTAAAGTGGAGCACTTATACTTCCCATGCGATTTTGTCATTCTAGACATCGAAGAGAACTCCACTACACCTCTCATCCTTGGACGACCATTCCTTGCCACAGCCGATGTGCATATTTGGGTAGCCCAGGGGAAAATCACCCTTCAAGCTTATAACGAAAAGCTGGAGTTTGCATCAGGAAGATCTCCAGATAACAAATCTAAGGATCTCAAATTTGTGCGGGATACTCAATCACCATCATCCCCACTTCTGTTTATTACCCTTCCAGACGGCATGTCTATTACAGAGATACCACCACCAATCCCGGACGAAGAGCGGGATAAGAAAAGAAAACATGCATCCCGGTGGACTCTCAAAAAAACCATCGAGTCATGCTTTGGATCTACTCCTCATAACCACCCCCCAGGATCGATCTAACGAAAAAGCGTCTAGCCAAAGACGTTAAAGAAGGGCAGCTTTCCGGGAGGCAACCCGGACGAACTTATTTTATATGCTTTTTATGCTGTTTTTTAATTTTCAGGTTCCCTTTAATTTTATTTTTGCTAACTTTTAACCTCGTTTATAGTATGGTTGCTTCTAGTGTCTTATGCAGGTGCAATTTCATGTCTACACCGCAACCAAGCTACGCTACTTGAGGCTGAAGCTCAAGTGTGGGGGAAGTTCAATACACGCTAGCAAAAATAAATCAGGGGAGTACCAGTTTCTTTAACCTTGCTTTTATTTAAATAAAATATGCAGAGGAGAATTTATATGCTTAAATGAATATTCGTGAGCTTCGTGTTCTCTCTATTTTATCTACTTACCGAAAAGGCCTTCTGAATCTTTCCCTTGTTTTTCTGGTGAACCATGAGGACATTGTTCAATTTAAGTGTGGGGGAGTGTGCCCTTTTCGGTGACATTTTATGCTAAAATGTTTAATCTCTCTGCTTATCTTGCGTTTGTTCAAATTCAATATGTGGACCCTTATATGTGGGTTGTTCTCTTTAGGAATAAATATTGTTATGAATTGTGGGATAAATGGTAAATGGTACAAAATTTTAAAATTTTGATTATTCGAGGAGCATTTTTATTCGGTGTGACCAAATGATCTGAAATGGTTGGATTTTTATTGCTCAGGGGTTCTTTCTGTCTTCTTTCTTAGGGATTGCTAAGGGGTGCTTCTCTGTCAAAAAAAAAAAAATATAAATAATAAGGGACTTACGAGACACCATTGGTAACCAACAAGAGAGTTGAGTGTTCTTAAATACAAAGGCTTGATGCCTACATATTATCTTCTCATCTCTTATGCAAAAGTGAAACAAATGCATAAATCTATTTTTCCTTTTGTTTTCTCCTCAATGCCCATTCTTGAGAGAAGTTGGCCATGGTAAAAGTTCTCAAAGTCACCTTAAATCAAGAAGCATTGAAGTACTCCGGATCATACCCCGAAACTCTAATTTTTATTTTTGCCCTGAGTACACCTATGCCACCAGTAGGTGATGGATCACACTCCTCTAAAAAGTTTAAGATCATGTACTATTGACTTCTTTATCCTACCCTTCATAATAGTATTTGTTAATATTGAGCATTCCCTACTTGCTTGGGTACATGGTTTTGCTTGAGGACAAGCAAAAGGTAAGTGTGGGGGTGTGATAAGTGTCTAAATGAGCATGTTTTATGGGTGTATTTCATATATATATCAGCACTTTTCTCTCATTTCTCACTTATCGTATGTTTTCCTCTAGTTTATGTTTTATTGTTTATCTCACAAATTTATTGGTTTAAAATGAGGAAAAGCCAAGCTAGGAAGAAAGTACACGAAGAGACGAACACATAGCGCAAACGGCTCAGAAAACGGAGTCAGAACGAAGATTTTAGAGGGTTTTGAAGTCATGTCCTAGCTTGGTTAAAAACCTTCAAAGCTAGGACAACATATGAAGAACTATCGGCTGATTTCAACACATGGTCCGGGACTTGTTCCAAGACTTAAGTCCCGGACCACAACAATTGAGAAACCAACGGCTGAAACAAATATATGGTCCGGGACTTTATCACCATCCTAAGTCCCGGATCAACAAGTGAAATGGAACTCTCGGGCGTTAGAAGAGACATGGTCCGGGACCTAACCCCAGTCCTAAGACCCGGACCAACAAATGAAGGCTACCGCCTCTTAACTCGCGGACAACACAGAGGCTACCGCCTCGCGGACGTTGAAGGAGGTTACCGCCCCTATTGAGCGGTCTTGGGGCGGACGTGAGAGCAGCAACCGCCACTTATTGGGCGGTACCAACAGGCGGACACCAACAGGACCGTGACTAATTATCAGTCGCGACTATCTTCTTCGCGCCGTCGTCGTCTGCAACTCGCCCGACTCGCCCGCAACTTATCCATCTACTCCGCACGCGTATTCACTCTGTCCCTGCCGCAATCAATGAAGCAATCAATGCTCTTCTTCATCTGCAATCAAATTCGTACGGATCCAAACCTCTATATAAACCCAGCACCATAACTGCATAAAAAAAGACAGCAGGCACGACGGGAGTCTGAAGAATATTTTCACCACACTCATCCATATCCATTCGCTTCCATTTAATTCTCTCCCGTAACACCATATCAGTCCACACTCACGCAGTAACTAAAGAAATAGAAGAGCAGCAGTGAGAGCGAGAGCAGACCAGTTCCTCCTCTGAATAATGTCAAAATCTGTTGTGCTACCTTCTTATCTACGGTTATGTCTGAGTAAATTTCTTTGTATCCTAGGTTGGGGGTTATTTCTAATATTACGTAAACAATATTTATCACCTGTCTCACTTGTTAACTTGTTTTAATTCTTTCAACTAAAATTGCTAAATGCTTTGCGCGACAAACGACTGCATTTATTTGGTAACTATCAACACATGATTTTGAGATAGTCTAGGTACCACAAAGGAATTAATCTTAGTATTTACACTCCGGACTGAGCAGGAAAATATTAAGGCTTTTATTAAGAGTTCGTAACTGACAATTATTAACTCTAATAGGTAATAAATAATGAGACAGGGTTATAAATATGTTTAAGTAATTTAGGAAGTTCCCCCGCTATCCTAGGATACATTTTTCCATTCACATCACTTAATTCACCTTTTTACTGTTTTTATTATATTTGCACTGATCAAACAACAAATCAAGCTTGCCTCCGGCTAAACCCCTTTTTACAGTTTTTAAGTAACTACCAAGACTAGGATAAATTGAACAATCTCCCTGTGGATACGACACTTGTTTTACTAACTACGACCGGGATTTGTTTGCAGCCCGACGTTTATAATTTGAGTTTTAATTTCTTTTCTTTTAATTTTACACCAGTTTTAACCACTCAGAAAATAATAGTCTGCAGCAATCCCGACAATTGGAGACCGAAGTTTCCTCGGGCACCAATCCGAAGTTGTGGTCGTTGCCACTTCTAAGGGGTGTAACCCAGTGCGAACCCAACACAGAATCTCTGGTATGATCTGATAATTCCTATCCATAGGCAATAAATCTCAGAGTCAATTAACGGTTCTTAGAACCCGATCTTCCTTCCTATTTCATTTAGGTCAAACTAGGTGGCGACTCTAGTCAATTCCTCCCTTAGGGCATAAGTCCGCGTGGAGCCCATTGAGAGTGGGTGTAGTGCTCACTAGCATTCCCTTTAAGCTTTATGGGAAAGACGGGCGATAAAGTAGGTATTTGAGGGTTGCCAGAATAAAGGTTTTCACCCTCCACAGAATGACAATTTCTAGGATCTAGGCTTTTTAGTCAGAATCATTTAGATAGACCCTCCTCATACCGAAAATATCACCCTTCACACCCGCAACTTTATCCCCCATTGAAGAAAGGTCCCCGTCGGCATCAAAGCCATAAGACTGGTTCTTGCCCGCCAATCAGTATCTTACGGACAAAACTGAGCTTTGAGGGCCTCTTTGAGTTCACCCCAAGTGCTAGTGACAGGCACTCCACTCACGCAGTCATGGTCAAGTTTTTTCCTCAACCATTTCTTCGAGTGGCCGTCAATATATGTCTTAGCAACGGTGAACTTTAGATCCTCCAGAGTTGCCTTCGCCTCGAACCATTCCTCCATGTCATAGAGGAAATTCTCCAACAACTCAGAATTCTGGTCACCCAGGTACGGTGTTGGATTACGAATCTCACCCTTTCTAGGAGCTCCCAAGTGCTTATGAAGTAAACCTTACGCTCATCATTTTCTCTTCCCAGCCGGTCAAGCTGAGACACCTCCTTTTTTCAGATAGATTCCTGATCAAGGTTCCCCGTGCCAGGGCCTTCTCCACTTGTAGAAACCCTTCGGGTAAGATCCTGACTCGATTCCGTGTGACATATCGAGTCACCCAAGGCTAGATGAAGCCCTCCATCTAGAAGCCCTCACTGTCAAACTCTCAAGAGAGCCCAAGACATTGGTGTTTCCCTTCAGAGATTGGGGGTCGTGATCTTGTATCCCTAGGACTTGTTTCACAAGGTCCAAGTCACTAGCAAGAGCTATGGTCCAAGATTTAGCCTTGCTTCCGGAGGCCATTGCCTAGTGCAGCTTGTGTCACCGTAAGCTTTAGCTCTCCGCTAAGTAGCATCAGCTTTCACGCTTTGGGGAGCATTTAGTTGTCAAGCCTGCACAAACGACAACATGACCCTTAACTATGATACCAAAATTGTAATGCGTATCTTCATAATGAAAAATTTTCTCGCGACATGACATCACTAGACAAACATTCCATTAGTCAAACAAACACCCTAGCACACAAACAAGCATTCACAGGAACACAAGCAAACTAGCATGCAAGTTGACAAGGTTAGCACCACCAGCACCAGGCACCAGGCCCAACCAGCCTAACTTGTATGTCTGTCTTGGGCGGGACAAGGCGCCATGAAATACCCCTAACCTTTAAAATATAATTAAATGATCTATTAATGATCTAAGATGAGTATTAAACATCTAAATATTATTGGGGAACAATCTAAAAGATCTCAACAAGGCAAAACACGCCTTAAGATCGGTAAAGCCAAAAATGTGCTTTAAGACACCATAAAGATTGTATGACCTCAAATAAGGTCCAAAGTGGATTCCTAAGTATTATAATGAATCAAGGAACACAATAAAACCATTCTCAAGGAGAACTAAGCTCAGGAACACCCTGTGACACAAAAATGTGCGCTAAAACTCCTTAAAGCACGTTCTTGTGAGATTGCCTTTTAAATTGATTTTTAATGGGCTTAAAAATTATAATTATCCTTAAATATGATATATAATCATATTATATCATATTAGGAATTTAATTCCAGAAATTTACAAATTTTTACAAATTTATTATTAAATATTAATAAAACCCTAAGTGGGGCCCGCATGAGTCAATATTGACCAGCATGGTCAATGGTCAACTAATTGACCCACTTGGACCATGGAAGCCGGCTGGCAATAAGAGAGGAGGCAAATAATTCCTTGATTGACAATAATGCTACCTAATACATTACTTTTTGAAAATTAAGCTTACTTTTACATTATTTCAAATTCTTTCAATCATTCCTTCCTTCCTCCTTCCTTCCTTGTCCGATCTTCTCCATCCCAGCCGAGCTCTCCCTTCCTCTCAACTCTCAAAGCTTGCTCTTGAACATGGAAGGAAAACCTAGCTCTTAAGTCCTTAAGGTAAGTGTTTTGATGTCATTTTTAGCCCTTTTTCTTCATATCTTCACTACCAACACCTAAATTTCGTGGCTCATCAATTCCTATGGCTTATTCTCAGTGTTATAAGGTTAGAACAAGAGCTAAACTCGGTTGAGACCAGTAGAGGGACCAAGGTTGTTCAAATCTACATTTTAAGGTAAAAATGTGCTTTAAGCATAACTTTTGATTCCCTTCGAGTTTGGCTGTGAAACTTTGGTCATAGCCTCATCTTCTTCTCCTTTTCATGTGGAATCTGTTGGTTAGCCATTTGGAGCAAGGGTGACCGAGATCCAAGAGAAATACTCTCTTTTAAGGCATTTTTCCAAGGTAAAACCTAATAACAAGGTAGTATTTCGAGATCTAACTATTTCCTATGTCAATATGGTGGATCTAACACCTTGTGGTGTGTTTGGTTCAGGTCGAAAATTGTAACACCCCAACTCAATCCAAATGTGGTCTCGCAACTTAACAGTATATATATAAACATGTCACAGCGGAATTCTTTACAATCCAGGACCTTGCCACGGTCTGACTACAGAATATACCGAACATTAGTACAACAATCTTAACCATTTACATATCCTTCTTACAACCCCCTCATATCTTATACATCTTACTAACTCAAATTACCATACGAGTGTACATGCACAACTCGTAGGCCACACTTAACCCGTAACACTTGTACCCCTTCTTACTCTCGCGACCGCCGCTTCCTGATGTACCTGTGTAGTAAAAACAGCCCCCAAAGGGGGTCAGCACGAATACTGGTACGATCCCCTCATGGCCCCCAAGCTAACGTGGCTACGACGACTAATTGTCGATAGCATGGAGGTTGATTAATTGCACAACATAATAGTAAATGCTGTAAACAACAACCCATATATGAACAATCAAAGTTCACACACAATGAACGACTTAAATGCGTTCCCTTAATTAGAGAGTTAATTATTTAACTCCTTAAGTAATGTTCCCTCTTAATCTTAGTCCATCCTTATCTCACCTCAATCTTAGTCTTATCTTAATCTTAGAAACAACCATCCTTTAATAAGGAGTGGATGTAACTTACCTTAATCTTAATAATACAAACCATCCAAAAGGAATGGTTGCAACTTATCAACCTCACCTTAATCTTAATCTTAACTTAATCTTAATCTTACGAACGAAAAATCATCCTTTAAAAAGGAATGATTGTAACTTAACTTAACCTTAACTTATTCTCAGAATACAAACCGTTCCTGGAGGGGGGTTGTAGCCTAAGTCCAAAACCTGGGATTTAGGTGATCCCACCGCACCATCTTAATGCCACCTACCCAGGACGGGAATCCAGCGTAGCTGAGCGGAACCGGCCTAGGCTACAAGTCCGAAGACAAGTCCTTAAGCGGAGGGCGGATCTGATTCGATACCGTCCCCCTTTTTTCCTTAGCATGCATGACCGGAGATCGGTCCCGGGTTTCCTCACTCAAGTTCCAGTTAGTAATAGTCTCAAGACCATGTTCGTTGGTTACCTCTTTCGGTTCATATCGTCCCTTATTAGGGGGCGTTCCTTAGTCTCACTCAATTCCTACTAAACATTGGTTAGTAGGTTCTCACGGTATGTTGTGTTAGTTTTCAAACATCACACAACAATACAAGAAATATAAATATATTCCGATTGCATGCTTTATCTTGTTTAGTGATCACACAAAAACAAATAGCACACAAGCCGAGGGACACCTCGTTAGCAAGCAGGTCACAAGAGAACTTACCGTTCACCGTCGGTGGGTTGTTTGGTTTATCTCCCTTCGAGTCCCATTCACAAGTCCTAAAACATCCATCCAGTTTTAGGTTATAATTTAGCACAACTTAACACAATTACTTAACTTCCTAGCAATAAGATTTACCATTGTTAGTCACTAAGTCCTCATAGCTAACTAAACTCTTAAGCACATCATTTTGCTCATATCACCCACGGACTTATAGTCACGGACCACCCCAAACTCCCCTTAATAACTTTATAACATCAATATCTAACCACCGATCATTTCCTAACATTTTCCAAGCTTAATTAATTTTTAGGGTGGTCCGGGACTTGGTCCTTACTTATGTCCCGGACCACACTTGGTTAAACTCTCGGCTGATTTTATGTGTGGTCCGGGAACTTTGTATGGAACCTAAGTCCCGGGACCAATAACAAGCCAAAGCTCTCGGGGGTAAATTAAGGGTGGTCGGGACTTTTCACAAGATTAAGTCCCGACCAGGGTGCTGATGAACTCCGGCTTAATTTAGGCTGGTCCGGGACTTTACCCTGGACCTAGGTCACGGACCAGCTGCAGGTTTTAACCATTTGTATTTTCTAAGTGTGATTGCACATGTTCTCCTCATCCATGCGTTACCCAAAGTCCATATAAATCTTAGAAATATTCTAACCCCAAAATAACATCTTAAACTTTGCCTAATTCCCCATCTAAACTTGTTACTCAATTTCTCACATAATCTCTTAACACTTGTTATATTTTTCCTTAGGTTTTTCTAATGGATATCATACCTACAACTCAACTAACCGGAATATCATCTCACACAAACACAACCACTCCTAAGCGTTATTCTCCACAGCACCTCCCTTACTAAAACTCCTTCATTTCCTCAAGCTTATACTCGGATTCTCACAAACATTTTCATCCTTTGTTTACTCAATTAACTCACCATTCTCATAATTATACCCTCTTACTTGTTTACACCTCTTAAGGCCTTTACAGTCCCCAAACAAGGCCTAACATCATCTACTGCCATTACCATTCAATCCCCCATCATTAGAAGCCAAAACAAAAATTTTCTTTTTTCTGCACTGGACCGCCCCTCTGGGCGGTCCCCAGGGGCGGTCCCAACCAGAAGCTAATTTCTGCTTACGATTTGCTTGGACCTCCCCACAGGGCGGTCCCTAGGGGCGGTCCACAGCAGAACCTATTTTCCAAAGTGCTTTTTCCTCATTTTGAACTCCAAATTCCCCCAATCTTTTCCCACTCATTCCACAATCTTCCACATGTTTCCTACATGTTTACACACTTAAAACATTGCACTAAATCTACCTCAAAAAGCACCAAACTGGCACTCATTTCTTACAAAAATTCTTACACTTAACACTTGATTCCTTACACTTCCCTCTTGTGACTTTGCCTAAGACCTCAAACTAATCATTATGTTTCTTTACCACCATCTCAACTACTCCTCAAGCATATTTTGCACACCCATTTGGCCTTACTCAAACTTTCAAGTCTCATATATAGTCTAGCACATGCTGATATCATTATAAGTCATTATACCTTATTTTTCCTACTCAAATTTCGCCATAGTTTTCTGAGTATAGTTATCATGCCCAAATGCATTGTTTTCCTCATTCAACCATCTCACGTACATCAAGTCCTTTTCATCATATTTTCTCATCCAAATCAACTCATTCATAATAACTCAATGTGTGCATAATCTTAAATTGCATAGCACTAAGGCTCTTAATGACATGGCTCTAGGCCCTTAAATGACATGGCTATTAGGCCCTTAAATGACATGAATTTAAACTGATTTCCCCACATATATAAGCTTTCAACCTGCCAATACACTCATCAATCTCAAAGTAATTATAATGTTCTTAAGACTCATCTTAAACCTTATATTACTAACTCATTTCCTTTGGCTCCTTAGTCACAAGTTCTCAAGCCTATTTAGGTTCTTTTTCTTAGGTTATACAACCCATTCCTAATGTAAGCGTTTAAGCTACGTTAGTACTCATCTAAAACTCATTCCTTAATCGTAAACCACATTAGGTAAGCATTTTTACCTTGTTTTTCAAGCTTATATTATCTCCTCCTTAGACCTTCGCTTGCATAGATCTCTCGCCACCACGTAAATTCCCCTTGCCAAGGTTCTAATCAATATTCAATGACTCATATGATACTAGCAATTACGACATAAGGAATAAAAACCTAGGTTAGAAATGTGTTCTAAGGCATAAAAGGGATGATTACCTTTGAAGTCTCAAGGTAGACTTTGGCATTGAAGGAATAGGACCTCCCTATCCTTGTGGTGAAATAAATCAAGCTAGAACAAGGCACAAAAATAGCCCCATGAGAAGGAATTTCGGCCATGTACAAGAAATGATGGAAACATGGTTTTTTCTTACATTTCTTTACCTAAGAGAATGAGAACTAATGAGCTCTTCAAACTTGGTTTTCCTCCATCAAGGAGTTTCTATTGGCCAAAAATGGAGCTTTGAAGGATTTGAAAAGATAGAAAGATAGGTCTTGACTTAACTAAGACAAATATGTGTTTAGTTTTTTATTTGGAGCAATAAATATTTGTATTTGGTAAGTGTATTGAGAGGAGAACCATGGGAGCCAGCCTGACTCTAGGTTTTGGAATAGAGAGAAGAAGAAGAAACCTGTGGGGGAAGGAGAGAAATGGAGAATAGAGGAGAGAAGGGAGCTTATAAGGATATTTTGGTTTATAAAAGCAAATAGTAACTTTTCTCACTTTACTCTTCTTTCCTTTCTCATTTGATGACTCATGTGGTGACTACCCACATCAAAACGGGCCCCCCTCTCGAATAAATGGAGATATTTATGGTCTTGGTTGACCATCTTATTGACTTATGTTGACTTATGTCTTAACTAGCACTAAATAGTTACTATTCACTAAACAAGGCACATAATCGGGAAATTTTTGATTTCTCATTGATTTAGACCTCCTAATGTGATACTAATTGGTACACATGTTGATTAAAGAGTAATGATGGACATTTAGCCACTCAAAACTCAATTCTAAGACAATTTCTCAAAAATGTGCTTTAAGACTTCTTAAAGCACATTTTGTGTTTTAACTTGTTTTCAAGCTTGGTTTTCTTTGCTAATTGATTTAAAATGTCCATTGGCATATTACTAAAGTCTTATAATGGTATTTGGGTGCTAATCAAAGTCACTCCAAGCTTAGAGCACGTTTTTGCCCTGATTGCCCTTAAGGCACTCTCTTGTGTTTTCCTTGGTTTAAATTGTCTACCAATCTTTCTAAGGCATATTCTAGCCTTACTACATCATAATTTGATGTTCACTTAGCATACTTAGGTTTGGGGTATTTCAAAAATACCTAGAACTTCCCTTGCATTTTTAAGGTGATTTTTGCCTTAAATCTTCATTAATTATCCCTTATGGTTAAGCTCAAGCTTGGAGGGTAACCATATCTTGTTTTTGTGTATTAAACATGTCTAAATCAAGTGGTGATTTTTCCTACAAGTGGCCGAGAGCATACAAGGCTTAATCAAGGTATAAACACCTTAAACTTATGGTTTTTGTAATTTTTAAGCATATACATATATATGGCCGAGAGTGAATATATATATATAGGTCATATTGACCTAAAAATGGAAAAAATGGCTAAGATAAATTAAGCTAGTCATTTAAGGGATTTAATTAACATGATGGTCAAATTATGACATTATGTGGAAAAATAATTAAACCTAAGTGAGGCCGAATATATATGCTATATTTTGAGACATTTATTGTGTAATTTATTTTGCAAGTTCAAGGTTGTAATAAGGCCATGTCATTAGGCCATTTTATTTTAAGTTTATAAGCTTATTTAGTTTTATTTATGCTTATAATTAAAATTGGGGCCAATTCGTAATTACTAGGAATTTAGGAAGCCGTGGGCTTAATTTAGAGCAATTTAGGCTTTTTAAATAAATTTAATAAAAATTATAACATTTTATAAAGTTTTGGGTCAAAACTGTAAAAATAGAAAAGTATGGGGTATTGTTGGTAATTACCGAAAGTTTGAGTCCCAATTGGTATTAGAAGTCAAAGTTGACTATATAGGAGACTTTGACCAACTTTGGAGAATTTTAGAAATTAAAATACTACCTTATAATAAGATACTTATTAAATTGTAAAAGATTTATAAGACTTGGGGTGGTATTGTGATTTCCGAAAACTTGGGGGTACTAAAAGGAGTTTAGTACAAACCTTAGGTTATTAGGAATTTTTAGAAGTTTATTTGGTATAATTTGGAGTTTATATGAATTATATAAGAAAATATATGGTATTTCATAATATTGTTGCAAATGGGTAACATATGTGGTAAAATCGAGATTTAGAGAAAATATAAGGTTAGGAATAATGTTTATAACCTTTTGGTATAGTTTGGTGATTTTTGGAATTATATATGAGGTTTTATAAGGACATATGTATAATATATGGTTTTAATGGAATTAGAAAACTATATGTTATAAATAGGGGAAATTGGTGAATATAGAAAGTTAAGTGGTGGGAAAATAATTTAAATCGACCATGGGGTCTGTTCGGTTATTTTGAGGAAATATAACCATGGGTTATAATTATATTAAGGAATAAGGATTATATAAGGTATATTACTATAAGTGTAACAAGGAAATATAATTTGGGGTTGAGTTGTAAATTATGGAAGTTTGGTGGGAATTAATTAATACCGAGAGTTTTTAAGGGCTGTTTGGCATTTATTAACAATATATAACTATAGGTTATAATTGTTTTAATGACTTAGTTGTCAAATATATGTTATATAACTATAATATAACATGGTATAAATTATGTGGTGGATTTTGTAAATATTTAAGAACATAGGTGCTGTTCGGAAATATTAACATTTTTAAATGGAATTTATAATATGGTTTTAATGTTATAAGAATTATAACATTTGTAATATAAGAGGTATTCATTAAAAAGAATGAATATATATTATAAGAATTACCATATAAGAAATAGTTCCATAGATACATACACATAAATAAATATGTGTTGTGGTGGAAAATATAATATGGTTTAATGACCATATATTTTCATAATTAAAATGACATATGATAAAGGGAAAAGAATTACAAACATTGGATATGGAATGTTAGGACAGTACATGTGATAATAAGGATTGATAATGCAAAGTATCGTTTACCACATTGAATTTGGAAAAAAAAAAAGGAGAAACAAACCTTAGAAAAATAAATACTAAGGTGAAATGTATGGTTTATGACAAGAATCATACATGTAATATAGAAACAAACTATATGATGTACAAACATACATTCGGTTACATTCAATAACAAAAGCTCAACTATAAAGTATATTAAAATACGAGACAAGACTACGCTTGTAATATAACACTTTTCCAATCTCGAGTTAAACCTAAAACCCGACAAACATTGACAGTTAATAACGGGGGTTAACCGGGAGGTATTAGTGACGGTACGGGGTACCGTAGAATTTTGTGTTGTTATACAGTATGCTAATCAGTAGCATTATGTATTGTATAGACTGTTAGAGACGACACACGGAGCATAGGATCTTGCTGATTCATACTCCACCGTAATACTCTCAGGGTGAACGGTATGTTATTTATGTGGCTTGATTGTCTCTGAGGACTTCCTCAGTTCAGGCATTGTGTGAAAATCTGTGATAAGATTGAATGTCTGCTTGTGTGAATTAATATGCTTGAGTTGTGTATTAATGCTGCTTTATTATTACTGTCGTGCGATAATAGTACCGTTCGTATATATGAACATATTATAAAACGAACTAGCGGCAGTGATGCTATCTTGTATGTGTAACATAAGGAACGTAAGTAAACGTTGTAGTATCAGGATAATAAGATATATATATATTATCTGAGACTTATATACGGAGCATTGGCCTCTTTAACGCCGCTCTTGTATCTAACACTGGATCCCGAGTCGACATACTCAGGATTGGACTAACAACCTTAGTCTATTGTGTTAAAGAAAGTAATAAAACGATGCGATGGTATAGATAAGTTATCAAGAGGATGTGGCTCTTGCTGTGAAATGTGATCCATTAACGATACTAGGATACCGTGTGGTAACCGTAAGTATCAGGATAAATTTCCAACGAACTACAGATTGTTCATAGGACGGAGACTCTACCGCTGGAGTGGCTACTGCCGTGGGTGACCCGCCAAAGAGATGGGTAACTTAGAGACACGTCGTCCTAATGAGACGTTGTCATTAGACATGACCGAACAATTACGAACGATTATAATAACTCGTACATTAGGCGAACATTGTTTGGGCGTGCATGCCAAAGACGAGAGTTCATACTCGTTTATAATTCTCGTTGTTTCGCCTTGTTGTTCATTGGTTATGCTGTGTGGTTATGTGTGGTATGTTGGTGGTGTTGATTGAATAAGTCGTTGTACTCATAAGTGTGTTGTGAATTGGATTAATTAAATAACTGTACTTATATTTGTGTGAACTGGATGAGTCGAGTCACTGTGCTCGTGTGTGGATTTTGTGGATTGTTCGTCGAACGAGTCGACGTACTCAACTATGAACTTTCAGGTGTTGTTGGAGTGGAGTCTCCGTACTCATATAAGCGTTATAACGCTTTCAGTGGTCTATTACGATGCGATGTGTGGAGCCGGGGGCTTATTTGTTATTTGAGTTTACTGCAAAATATAATGTTGCTTTACAGTTTTAACATTAAACTATTTGCATGAAAATGGTTTGCATGCTCTCGACCAAATAACTGAATGGTCCGAGGGTGCATGACAGTCAGGTAATAACATACTCAGCAGGGGCTGATTCCATACCACAAACTACCATTTTTGCAGGTATGCAACTTCCGGTGTCGGCAAAGAGAGTGACGCGCTGGGTAGTATGATTACAGTTATTCGAACATGCACTGTTGCATTTTGATACGAACCTAGAAACATGTATAGGTTTTGGATACTTAGAAAGCTCACTGTGAATGTATTATATTTTGGTTTGGGAAGTTTAGATCTATCTCTTGTCACTGCGAGAAAATGTTTCGTATGTAAGAATATATCAGGAAGCACGTTATTACTCGTATGGGCGAGTAAGAACGGTGACACCAGTAGTTGAATTGTTGAGATTACTGCTGCGATTATATTATTAAGTAAGGTGATTAGGAACCGATCAGAGTAGGGGTGTTACACGCCATGCCACAAGACAACCACCACCTTAGCCTGACAGTGACTAGGAGTGGCTTTTAACCACCCAACGACGAGCTCTTAATGCCGACTCACGTAACCTGATACAAGACTACGGGACTAATGGGACTGGAATCTGATTGTTTAATCTACACCATCCCTAGGACCCAAGCCCAAGTCCAAGGACATCAACGTCCTGACTGTCGGCCATCTGAAAGACCCAACCCTAAGGTCATATCCAAGGTAACTCAAACTGCAAGGAGTGAGCTAACCTAAGGTCTACCTCTAGGGGAAACTGTGGACCATTAGTAGAGGGTTGTAACATGGGCCACGTAGAACACTCGCCACCACCCTAATTCAAACCATCCCTGTCTTAACCCTTAACGAGCTACTTAGGCGCGTCTCCCATCACCCCTTACTTATAAAGAGACTAGGTGCTGATAGGGTGCCAAGCATCCCGTCAACCCAGCATCGTGATTACTGACCCATCGTTAAGGCAATAGAGTTATTTACAAGTGCATTTAGCTCACAGCCCTACGGCCAGGGTCTAGACCCTTGCTAAAATGCTTCGTTTGACATGGGCCTCATTTTGCAGCATCCCTGCAAGAGAACGCAAAGGCATCATATATGGGTGACTGAAGTCAATACAACATATGGACAACTGAATAGAAGGGTAAACCAACTTCATCTAATGAAGCTTGCAAACAAAGTCATTGGTGAAGTGCAATGCAAGATAAATTAAGTGCTTTAACCACAAATCACACATGAGACATCACTTCCTTGCAAAAAGGAAGAAAGGTCATGGGTTACAAATCGGTTTATAAGGTGAAATAACGATCAGATAGGAGTCTTGAGAGATACAAAGCTCGTTTGGTCGTCAATGGATATACACAAAAGAAAGGTGTGGACTACACAAAAAATTTCTCACCTGTTGCTCACATGACAACTGTAAGAACTCTTCTGAAAGTAGCAGTTAAAAGAGGATAGTGCATTGATCTGCTGGAAGTAAATAACGTGTTTCTCTATGGAACTCTCGATGAGGAGATCAGTATGAAGATCCCTCAAGGATTGAAGGTTACAAACGGAGATTTAGTTGGCAGACTGAGAAGATCATTATATGGTTTGAAACTAGCATTTAGACAATGGTATGCAAGGTTGGAAACTTTTCTCAAAACCCAAGGTTATATTAACTCTTACAATTATTACTCCCAATTCATGAAGAAGAACAAGGATTCTATGGTTTACATTGGAATTTATGTAGATGGCCTTCTTGTCTGCAGCAATAACAAATTAGAGATTCAATCTCTTAAACAAAGCCTTGACAAAGAATGTAAGATCAAAGACCTTGGAGCCCCCTATTATTTCCTTGGTTAGAATTTCAGAGAAATGACTTGGGTTTGTTAATAACCCAGTGCAAGTACAATATGGAATTGGTAAAAAAAGTATGACCTCATATCTACTAAAGAAATTTTAGTCCTATTTAACCAGGCACAAAGTTGTTACCTGATAGTGGGAATTCGTTTTTTGATCCAGAAATTTATTGAAGGCTTATTGGTAAACTGAACTACTTAACAAACACCTATCCTGACTTCAACTTCATTGTGCAACATTATAGCCAATTTTGCAATCCCCGACAAATGCTCATATGCAAGTGGGATTGCATGTTCTACAGTGCGTCAAAGGCACTGTTGGCAACAAAATAGTTCTCAACAGCAAACCTTCTATGGACCTAATAGGTTATTTTTACTCATATTAGGCTGCTTGCCCTCTAATGAGGCGGTCAACTGGTGGGTTCTTTATCCTGTTTGGAGGCTCTTCTATATCTTGGAAATCAAAGAAACAACCATGTGCTTCTCTTTCTCCTGCTGAAGTAGGATATAGGACTACACGTAAGGTTGTTACTGAACTTTCCTGGCTCACTAGACTTATGTCCAAATTGGGCATTGATAGTATTAATCTCATTCCAATTCGTTGTGACAATAAGTCAACCGTCTACATTGCTAAGAACCCAATTTTTCATGAAAGAACTAAGCATGTGGAGATTTATTTTCAATACGTTTGAGATCAAATACAAAGTGGAATGATCAATTTCCAACACATATCTACTCATTCATAGTTAGCAAACATGTTAATTTTAAATCTTACATAGAAAATTTCGGTCAGAATTAGGACTTATTTTGTATAAGTCAATTTAAGTTTTTATTTAATCAAGTCTATACCTAGATATCCCCATAGTTGTAGCACAAATAAGTAAAAAAGTTATCCTTATAAATCTCAAACTTAGTTTAACTAAAAAAAGGGCTCTACATACCATGAGTTATCTTATTCTATTATTTTGGGTTTAATGGTTGAGAGCTCCCAAGGTGTGTATATCACCTTTCAGGGTTAGATGTTTATACCGATATAAATTTGTAAATGAATAAGTTTATGTCATAAAAAAATATTTTGAAAAGGTTTAGAATTAGTATATAGTTCGTTGATAAATTGTACTCAACACAGTTATTAAGTAATCAACCTAACAAACCACATTTATTTAATTATGACAAAAATTTAAGCTTAAACCTATAAATTTCATATTAGATTCATATTAGTTGACAGATCATGTTGAAATTACCGACTATACTATCAATCATATAAATGTACCACATATCATTCAAACAATAAATAAATAATGAAATTTAGATACAAAATCAAGATCATGTGTATGTTTAATTTGTTTATACTTGAATAGTAGTTTGCAATGTATGATTTATTGTTAAAAATAAGTGAAAGTTATAGGATAAAAGAGAAGTCAGTTATCACAATTACCGAAGTTTTTCATTTTATGCGTCTGAGGTCTATGTTTTGCATAGGTTATTATGCGTTGAAGCTTAATATGAAGAAGGTGTGTGATCGGATGGAGTGGGACTTCTTGGAAATGGTCTTACGGAGTTTAGGCCTTCTGGATTGCTGGGTCATGCCTACTATGAATTGTGTGACTTCTCTCTTCATGGCGGTGTTGATTAATGGTCAACCTGGTGGTTAACTTTCTCCAGGGCGGGGTTTACGTCAAGGTGATCCTCTGTCCCCATATCTCTTTCTGATGTGTATAGAGGTCCTCTCGTCGGGCCTGCAGTTGTTTGAGGATACAGGTATTATTTCAGGGGTTAAGGTGGCGAGGGCTAGTCCTTCCATTGGGCCTCTTTTTTGTAGATAATTGTTTAATTTTTGGTAGAGGTGTTCGTTCATAGGCTGTTGCGGTGGAGGGGCTTCTTGCCTCCTTTGCTCGTTCGTCCGAGCAGGTTGTTAGTAGGGCTAAGTCGTCAATTGTCTTTAGCTGGAGGATGGAGAGGTGGCGAAGGCTTGAGGTTGGGAGGGTGTTTGGGGTTCAAGAGGTCCCTTCGATCTAGAGATACTTAGGCCTTCCTACTAGCCTGGGCCGCTCTAAGCTTACAACGCTTCAGTTTGTTTATGATCGGATGTGGGATCGTGTTCAAAGTTGGGACCGGAAGGTCTCTCAAGCGGGCCGGCTTGTTCCTATACAGAGTGTTCTTCAGGCTATCCCGGCCTATGCTATGCAAGTTTTCAAGTTTTCTCGAGCCCTCCTGTCTAAGCTCTAGGGGCTGGTCTCTGGCTTTTGGTGAGGAGGTCGTGCTCATAAAAAGCCTATTTATTGGTTGAAGCATGAGGTGCTATCTAGGAGCAAGGAGGGAGGGGTTGGGTGTGTAGGATTTTGCGGCCTTTAATTTGGCTCTGCTTGCTAAGTAGTGTTGACGGCTTCTGACCTCTCCCGAGTCTCTGGTCTCAAGGGTTTTGTCTTCGGTGTATGGTCCGTTGGGGGTTTTGCTCTCGCAGGAGGCGAAGGGGGTGGAAGCCCTATTAGGTGTGCACTGAATGAGGGCTTTCGTTACTGCGTCAGGGGACTCGTTGGTGCATTGGTGGAGGGGAGTTCGTTCGGGTCTGGCAAGATCCCTAGATAGCTCGGGAGTCCATGTTCAAGTTGATTTCTTATGTTGTAGATGATGGTTCTGGCACCAGGTTTGTGGCATCCTTAGCCAGTCCTGGTGGGGGGTGGGTGGAACTCGGAGTTGATACGCCAGTCATTTTTGCTGGTTGATGTTCATGCTATCTTGGCTATGTCTGCTCCTTTGCCTGGGATGTCTGATCAGCTGGTCTGGTGTCGGTCGAAGTCGGGGGTCATTTCTGTTAAATTTGGGTATTTTGTGGCTATATCCTTTCTTTGTGGCGGTGAGGGGTCGAGCTCTTCCTTGGCTTCACATTTTTAAAGCCTATTTATCATGCTGCTCTACCTCCTAGGATTCGTATGTTGCTTGGCGCCTTTGGCATGGTGCTTTGCCTTTCGGTCTTGCTCTTAGGCGGCGTGGTCTTGGCTCGGGTGACTGTCCGCTCTGTGGGTCTCTGGAGGATTGATCTCATACTTTTTTCAGTTGTTCTATTGGTTCGGCCAGGTGTTGGGATGCTTCATTACAGGTTTCCTTGCTTGGGTTTGATGCGGGGCTTGACTGCCGCAGCTGATTGGAGCTGTTGGCGGATACAGTTTCTCTTTCTTGGGCCAGGTGGTTGAGTTATGTTGGACGGTTTGGTGGGCATGGAATGGTGTGGTGGGCCTTTTTGGGACATTGATACCCAGATCGATCGTTGGCTTCCTCCTCCCCCGGGTTGGGTGAAAGTTAATACTGATGTTGGGGCCTTAAGCAAGGATTTGTGGTTAGCAGCTGCGGTGATTCGTGATGAGGCTGGGTGTTTACTGGGGGTGTCGCTTCGTGTCTTGTAGGGGTCCGCTGGTCGATTTTAGCGGAGGCTCGGAGCTTGAAGATGGGGGTTTAGTTTGCTCTAGGTCTTGGGTGTATTGTCCTTGTTGCGGAGTCTAATTGCCTTCCTATTGTGAAGGGTCTCGAGAGGGGTTCTCATATTTCTTCTGAGATTGATGCTGAGCTTGCTGAGATGCGGTCGAGGTTTTCACGTCATATGTGTGTCAGTTGGAGCTTTGTTTATAGAGATGAAAATATGGCTGCTCATAATTGTTCTCATTTATTTTCGTTGGTGGGGTCTGAATTGTCTCATGTTTAGTTTTCTAATTTTCCTACGAGCATTCTGTTTTGGTGTATTTCTGATGTTAAGTAATATAAGTGGTCTTTTCCAAAAAAAATATCATAATTAATTTACCAAAAAAACAGTTATCTTCAATTAGGAAAAGCGCCTTTATTAATTATACTACGAACATTTAAAAATAATCTTTTACCAATAAAAATCAGCAGAATGTAAGGAAAAACACACTATGAACCTAATAGTAATACTACTACAACTCTTTTCCACGCCACGGCAGACGCCACGCCACCGGTAAGAAGTAACAAGTTGATCTCCAATGATTGAAACCAACACGTTTCAACATCAATATCAAACTTCCCCATGAAATCAAAACGCGTCGCTTCTGGGCGAGATTCTATCTATCTAAGCCGAATGATTGTATCCAGAATTGCATCCCCGATTCACCAAAATAAGGTTACACACATGCCGGATCCATAGATCTCGATTACCAGCCCATCATCAAACCTCGACCCGACAAAATAGGACGATAGTCTGATAACGATAGAGAAAAGGTAGAGAGAAAAGGGAGTCGAACTCGGTGGTCACTTTGAGCTGGAGGTTGAAAATCTTTGCTTGTAGTGCACGAAGAGAGAAGATACAGGTTGGTATCTGTCATGAGACTCAATTCGACTGGAAGAGGAAGGGTTGTCGAAATTGAAGTTCATGTATGCCAAAATTAGGGTTTCAGAGGGATTAACTAGATTAGGCAGTGAGAGGATTTGGGTTTGGGGAAGAGGGGAAAGAGAGAAAAAGAAGGCAGGAGTGAAAAGGATAGGGTTTCATCCCTATTTGCTGCTGATATCAATAGGCGGTGACCAGTATGGAGGAGGTACTGGAGGGGGGTCGGGACTCGAAGCCAACTTCATCGTCGTCGTCAACAGAATTTGCGGCGGCGGCGGCGATTCCAAAAACAGAGAAAGACGAGTTGAAAGTAAAAAAGAAGGACTTGCAAGCTGTGCTTGAGAGATGTCAAAGAGCTCTTGAGCTGCTGAGGGACGATGGCGATAGTACGGATGGCAGCAAGGATGAAGCTGATGAGGACGAGAGTGACCATGGTTCAGATTCTCCTTGCCGAGATGTGGAGGCTAATGAGGTTAGTTTTGCACGAATATCTTCTCTTCGATGAAGATCTGTTCGTTGGTAGATCTTATACTATCCAATCAACTTAGGAATAATTGGTCTACGCACTGATTGCAGCTGTACGATATGATCAAGTCTCAGGTTGGGGGTCCGGAATTCCTTCAAAGGATCGAGGATGCTCAGGCATCTGTTCATTTAAACTTTGCGGGTACGTGTTACAAAATTAGTATAGACTGGTGCAATGATTCTTTTTTGGCTACTTTTATTTTTGTGATTGATAATGCTGCCTAAAAATAAACGCAAGCGCTTCAGTTTACTTACCTCAATGACATGTATCTCTTATTAATGGTGTCTGTTTAGATTCTATCCATAAATCCCGTAGTATCTGTAGTTGAGGATGGTTATCTTTTACTGCAGAAGAAGGTAATTCGTGGGACGTCGTGAGCAAGAATGATTTATGGGAAGGTGAGAGTGGTGATTCTGAACAGGAAGACTATGTTCTTGTTAGGCAAGAAGACATTGTAGATGGCATCGCCTGCTTCATGGCTGCATACTTGTTATCTCTTAAACAAACCAAGGTGGGTTACTCCATATGAGTGTCTACTTTAGCGAGCTATTGTTGTGCTTTACCTTGGATTGATTTATGCGTGTATCAAATATCCAAACTAAAATTGTATCTAAAATGGAATGGAAAACCAAACTCTCTTTTATCTAGATGTTGTTTTCTGCTGAATTTCTTTTACAACTCCTTGAACATTCTAGGATTCAAATAACATTCTAGCATCCCCCCCCCCCCCCCCCCCCCCCCCCCCCCCCCCCCCCCCCCCCCCCCCACACACACACACACACACACAATCAATGTTAATCTTGGGCATGCTAGAGGGGTATGAATTAGAGAGTAAATTGTTTGCCTTTGAGGGCTGATTGATTTCTTCCTTGGTTGCAGGAGTTGACCCCGAACCAGCTCCAAGATGGTAAGATCATTCATTCCAGGATGTCAGATTTCATTTTTGACAGTTTCCCATGATGTTATATTATTACTCTGATATGAAAACATAAGAAACTAGAATGATACCGATACCATGCATTTTAAATGTGGATCAGTTGTGAGTATATAGCCACATAGATCTGACATTGCTTATAACATTTATTGAAGCCCTTAGGAAGACATTTTCATTAACAAAGAGGAAAGGGAAGCTTCGAAAGGCATGGGATGGAAGTAAAGTCATCTATAATGTAGCATCATGGAGTGCAACGGCAATTGGGTGAGCTAAGTTTCATATAGTTATTGTTCCTGGTGAAGGCTTTACACTTGGAAAGATATGATTATTCTGTCCTTTTGAAATGTTCTTCTAACTGTTATTTCGGGGTACAGGATTTACCAGAATCCAGCTCTTCTTAGAGCAGCCTCAACCGCGTTCTGGACTTCATGCCGTGTCATATCAAAGCTCTTCTAATTTATTAGCTTTCCGCAGCCTGTCCTCTGCTTTGTAAAAATTAAGTTACTGATGATGATTATCTGCTTCCTTCTTCAATAGTTTGCTTCGTTGTGAAAGTTTGCCAGCCATTCTAGCCAATGTTTACGTGTT
Source organism: Limonium bicolor (assembly GCA_023374045.1). NCBI lineage: Eukaryota > Viridiplantae > Streptophyta > Magnoliopsida > Caryophyllales > Plumbaginaceae > Limonium > Limonium bicolor. Next base: position 156,010,281 of record CM041780.1, read on the forward strand.
AAAGCCCCACATAATTGTCACTTCTTAACATTCTTTGTGAGATAGATTGATCGATTGGTTTGGACTATCTGAAATCATGTAAATATTTCTCTTGTATTCTGTACATAGTTATTTGTTCAGTTTACGGCATCTTGCTGTTTAGCCATTAAAATATCCTTCTCAATGTGTTTGCGGAACTGCCAGTTGTTTAGAATGTTGTTTGCGTCTCCAAGTAACCTTAAAAACGTTCAAGTTATTAGACAATCGTCACCAATAAGAAAGCTTGCATCAGTTTCATATTTCCCACTGTTCTCAATTGAACTTTTTTTTTATATATGAATTTTCAGTCGTATTTCGTTAATTCTTTTTCCTCTTCTTCCTATCATTGGCCTCGAATCTTAATTTTGATTTTACCCATCCGTGTGTAATAGAGGCTTGACAGTGCTGAGTAGGAAGGAACATGTAAGAAAAGAACGGAGGGGAGAAGAATAGATAGAAAAAAAAAAAAAAGAGAGAGAGATGGTGAAGGTTTTAGAGCGAGCTCAAATCCTCAATGTTTGAAAGAGAGTTTACATTCACACGGTACGTTTTTCTTAGGCGAATCTCCCTATGTTTGTTGAATTGATAGTATTAAAGAAAAAAGGCGATTCTTTTTTTTTGGACCAATATATGATCATTCATAACAAGATCAACTAAGACCGGCTAGAGCCAAGATTTACAACCGTTGTACACAAGTAAGATCCCTAAGGGATGGCTAGACTACTAGTAGTAAAAGAGGCCTCATGGGCTATTGCAGAAGTAGATAGGTTAGCCAAGATCCTCAGGTTTAAATTGAACCGATTACCAGTGAAACCACATAACCAAAGGTTAGGGAACCAACCCAAAAAACTGACATCCAAAACCAATAAGATAGTAGAGCAACTAATAAAGATCTCACGGGTAAACAAAAAGAGCAAAGAGAAGTACTTGTCTTACAAATACTTCCCGTAAGAACTACTTATCTGAGTTAAATCCTAAAGATAAAGACTAAATAAGACCAATTTCTTCATAATCACTTCGCCAATCCACCTATGTCGGCAACCGATAACTTTAAAAGCCTTCATGGAATCCTTTGGTGAAAAGAAGCTCCATATGCATTGGTAAAATCGATGAAAGTCATATCCATACAAGCAAGATCGAGCTTGCCTGATTGGACATGCAAAAGCGAAACCTCTTCGAAGGAGGAAAGAGAGCACAAGACCGATGATTTAAGGCTAAGAAATAAAACTTATGGCAAGGGGCAAGGCAAGAGGTAAGGTGCCAACATGGAGGAAACAACAACAAAAGAAAGATGAAAAGAGAAAAATTAGGAGAGGGGAGAGAGCACTCCCCCTCACTCTGTCATCAACTGTGGTTGGTTTTGTATTGAGAAGTCGAAGAGACATTTGAATTGTCGATTCAATGGTGCAATATGAGCTGGACCAAAATGCAGATCTTTCTTCTTTTCCTAGTGATTTAAGTTCATTATTTTCTTACACTGTTTTTCTAAGGTGAGACTAGAAAGTATGGCTTCTCTGGGAGGCTTCCATTAGGAAATTATGTTTTTCTTTTCATCTTTCCAATTTACATGTGTTTAGAATTTGCTTTCTTTTTCCCTTACCAAAATGATAAAATGTTATCGCTTCAAGTCACAGAATGACCAACCAGGTCAGGTTCATGTGGCTATAATTTGAATATAAAACATTTGATTGGTCAGATGTAAAAAATTTAGTTGTCTGATCAAAGTTAAAAATGCAGTTACTAATGTTTTATTATAATAGTATGGATCTTTGTAAGATTGGCTTTGTTTGGAAGCCCATATGTTGTTGGTTTGAACAAAGTTGGTTCATGATTTGTTCCCGGTTTATCTTCTTACTCTTTCCAAGATTTGGCGTTGATCTCCTTAAACGTATAGTAATGTATTATAGAGCTGACAGTTCGGGTCAATCAGTTCGGTTCGGTTCGGGTTGGATCAGGTAGGGTGAATTTGGTTTGTTCGGGTTGAGTTGGTTTGTTGAAATTTCGGGTCGGTTTGGATCAGCATGGGTGACTTTCGATTTGGTTGACTTTCGGCTAGGGTGACTTCGGGTTGGGTAACTTTCGGTTCGGGTTAGCCTTTGGGTTGTTCAGTTTTTTCTGGTCATTAGTCTAATTCGGGTCAATTATTCGGTTAAATACGGTTGACATTACAGAATCTAGCAACTTAATAATCATGATATGTAAATTTGACTTCAATCAGTCTCAACAAGTATAAATGCATATAAAAGATTAATTTAAACAAATAATTATAATTTGCATCATGTTATACATCAGTAACCCACTCTTAACTTAACTTAACATAATTATTGACGTAGTTTTAGTTTATTTAGTAGTTTCATTATTTATGGAGTATAAATAAGGTATGTTTGTGGATAGGTATTAAACTAGTATCAAAGTGAGGTAACTTGTTTTTTCAATCTATTAGTGGTGACTACTTCGGCACCCCTCCTATTTGTGAGTGTAACATGCCCTTTTTCCTTAATCCAATTATAACTTGAGATGTGGAATATTATACTTATATCATTTTTAGATTATAAATAGGGTTTTAATTTATTAACTTGTTCTTTAGTTAACTTAACTTAAAGACTTAACTGAAAATAGAAATAATTTATTAAATATTTAGAAATTAGTAACTTCCCACCTTAATATTATATACATCAATGGTCTTTTTTTTTCTTCACCAACCTATTGAATAGAAGATTTTAGTTTAATACAGCTTTTGAAAAAACATAAGAATAAATTTACTAGTGATTTTGTATCATTGAAGAAGCTTTTATAAACAAAATATATACATAGATAAATGAATAAAAAAGATAAATTAAATACATATTTATATTTCATTAACAAAAAATAAAGAAAACACTAAACAAAGTTTCAGGACAAACCTTTGAACTTTTATTTTAAAAATAAATCTCTAATGACTCACAGATTACCTAATAACTATACTTGCTTTTTTTTCTTTGTTTTTCTACTTAATTTAATTTTTAATTGAACTCAATTTTTTGGAATTGATACCTAACTTTGCTTATAAATAATTTTAGTTGAGTTAATGAAGTTCTTCTTTTACGGGTTCTTTTCACATCCTTAAAGTAAATTTGGCAATCGGCTGATTGATATTCATCTCTTTTTGGACAAAAATCCCATGATACTTTATTGTAAACACTTTTTGGTATTTTAATGTTATGGTACTAGAGTTTCGGTATAATGGTAGCATTGTGGGGCATTGTTTAGTGTTGTGTAATACAAATACTAAATACTGATTTGTATTCAAAATAGAGATCTGGTATGAACATTCAGTTTCATCCTCATTATCTCCTATGATTAATGTAATATACTCTTTCAGGTCACATTGGCTATATTCATACGGTCACACTGGATTTGGTTTGTGTTCGATTCGGTTGGTTTCGGTTCGTGTCACTTCGGATTTTGGGTCATCGTTGGGTTATGGGTGACTTCGATTTGGTTGATTTTGGTTTGAATGACTTTGGTTTGGATAGATGTGGATTGTGGTTAATTCTCGGTTTTACAATAATACGACTCGGTTTGGTTCGGATCGGTTTGTTTCAGATTTTGGGTCATTTTTTAAGTTATAGTTTTCAGTTGAGATTCAGATTCGGATCGGATTGGTTTGGTTCTGTTTTTTGGGTCACTTTTGCCAGGTCTAAATATTACCCTTCCTGGTAAATTGTTTCCAGATGTAATTAAAAAAACCATTTAAGAAAAATTACAAATGTGAAGAAGCTGCCACTTAACCATCACTGCAAACGTTTTGATTGTTCAAAAGCAAAGATCATAGGTATATTGCTTAAAAAAGTGAACTCTTTTATTGCAAAACCTCTAGGCTCTAATATAGGTTGCGATTCGAAAACAAGCGGACTACCTGACAAAGATCCACCACCTCCAACCACATGTCTTTGTTCCTTCTTCTGAATCATAATCTCCAAAAACAAGGACATCATCCAATGACGAATTTCACAACTTCACTGTATTAAAAACCCTATGAAATATACATCCCTTTGTTCTTAAAATTGCAGAGCTTCGTCAGGTCAAAGGACCATTGTTGACATAAGTTACCTCAGAATTGGAGAAGTTAGGTTTCAATATTTCAAGACCAGCAACAAAACCAATATTTAGAGCAACCTGCCACCGAGTCATCACCCGAAAGAGTCGGCTGTGTTTCTGGTTTTCTTAGAGCATGGGATTAGGTGAGTGTTACAGAAATAATATGTTCCATATATAGCGTGATGTTATATCAGTAATTGTACTGGATTGTTGTTATTTTGATAGCACAATTAGTTAGTATTGGTTACACAGCCTGTATACTTTCTCATATAAAAGCTACAGCTATAACAGAAATAATACACATCATCATTCATGTCAAACTTGTCTCTTCCCGTCTCCCGCTCTGTGGTTGCCTTCTTCGTGATCAGCCACCAGGTTAGCAGAGTTGCTGTTTAGTTGAACATTAGCTCTCTCTTCTCCTAATCTATCCACTCACGTTACTATCTTGTAACAGTGAGGTTCCGGTGTGCTTTCTTTTTTAGCAGAAGAGGGTTATTGTGTGTTAAGGCATTACAAGAAACTGACAGAATTATCGATTACCACAGCAGGTTCGAATTAATTCGAACGCGGCTTAATTTCTCGGAAGAATATCTTGTGAGCGCCTATCTTGCAGGATTGCGAACAGACACACAAATGCATGTCCGAATGTTCCAACCCAAGTCTATCCGCCATTGTTTGTTGCTTGGACGACTGTACGAGCAAGCGCACCCTAAGAAATCCAATTCCAACAGTTGGCAACCTTCCACGTCAAAAGTTACTCCAGTTATTCCTCCGTCGAAGGGAATATTGCCGATTCCAAAGGAAATTGGGGATAAACGGGATCAAGCGAGTAAGAGCAAGGAGTTAATCGCCCCGCGTAAATTCCTTACTCCAGCGCAAATGAAAACGATCGTCGTGCACAAGGATTGTGCTATTACTGTGACGAAAAATATACTCCTGGTCACTATTTGAAGCACAAAAAAGCCCAATTATACTTACTCGATGGCGACGATGAAGATGACGACCAATCGGTTGATGAAACTCCAGCTACACAGTTAGATGACGAACCGCATATATCTGTGAATGCTTTATCAGGAACCGCTACCTTTCGTACAATGCGTGTGAAAGGAATGCATTATCGACGACCATTATTCATCCTGATAGATTCCGGAAGCACTCATAATTTTCTGGACAGGTCAGTGGCTGAGAAACTGGGGTGCAAGATTACTACGACTGAGAATACTTCAGTCTCTGTGGCAGATGGAAATACTCTGCAGGTGATTGGTAAAGTGGAAAGATTCACTTGGAATTTTCAAGGTGTTGAGTTCAAAGCAGATTTCTTGTTAATTCCTTTGGGATGTTGTGACATGGTTTTGGGAGTGCAGTGGTTGGTGGATTTGGGAGCTATTGAGTGGGACTTTAAAAATCTGGTTATGTCTTTCCAGATGGGAAACAGAAAGTTGGTATTGTCTGGGATTAAGAGTGGTTCTGTGCGGGAGGGTAAGGCCAAAAGGATTGATAAATGGTCTTGTGAGGGTGCACAATTCTCCATGATTAGCGTCAGCATGTTAAGAGCAGATGAACAACCAGTAGGAAAACCGGAAACTTTTCCTGCAATTGAAGCTTTGCTTCACGAGTTCCAGGATGTATTTGAGGAGCCTATTCATCTCCCACCTTTCAGACCTGGTTTTAATCATAAAATTCCTCTCCTTGTTTGTTCTAATCCTATCAATCTCCGTCCATATCGTTATTCTGTACAACAGAAAAATGAGATTGATAAAATTGTCAGAGACATGTTGAATCAAGGTACTATCCAGCCCAGATCAAGCTCTTATTCTTCACCTGTGGTTTTGGTAAAGAAAAAAGATGGTTCTTGGAGGCTTTGTGTGGATTATCGGAAATTGAACAGCATTACCATAAAGGATCGATTTCCTATTCCTTTGATTGGGGACTTGATGGATGAGCTTGGCGGTTCCAAGATATTTTCAAAGATTGATCTAAGGGCTGGCTATCATCAAGTTCGAATTCATCAGGATGACATTCATAAGACTGCATTTAAGACTCATTCAGGACACTTCGAGTACTTAGTCATGTCTTTCGGTCTTACAAACGCACCTGCGACCTTCCAGGGACTGATGAACTCCACTTTTGCTGCTTACTTGCGCAAGTTTATACTCATTTTTTTGATGATATTCTGGTGTACAGCCCTACCTTGGAGGAACACATTGATCATCTTCGACAAACTCTTCTTACCATGCGTGAACACCAGTTGTTTGCTAAGAAGAGTAAATGTTATTTTGCTGCTGATAAGGTGGAATACTTGGGGCATTTTATCTCTGCAGAAGGAATATCCACTGATCCACAAAAGGTGTAAGCTGTAGCATGGCTATCCCTATCAAAAACCTTAAGCAGTTGCGTGGGTTCTTAGGATTGGCGGGTTATTACCGTCGTTTTGTCAAAAACTTTGGCACAATAGCGCACCCATTAACCGCTCTGACTAAGAAGAATGCATTTTTCTGGTCTGATGATGCAACAGCAGCATTTGAACAACTCAAGACCGCACTTTGCCAAGCTCCAGTTTTAGCCCTTCCTCAGTTTGACAAACCGTTTTTGGTAGAGACTGATGCTAGTGGTTCTGGGATTGGTGCTGTCTTAATGCAAGAGGGACACCCTCTGGATTATATAAGCGACATTTACAAGGTAAGCAACTGCATCTTTCTATCTATGAAAAGGAATTGCTTGCGGTTGTATTTGCTGTGCAAAAGTGGCGTCACTACCTCCTTCCTAACCATTTTATTATACGCACTGATCAACTGAGTTTGAAGTATTTACTGGAGCAACGATTAAATACTCCAGTACAACAACAGTGGCTGCCCAAATTGCTTGAGTTCGATTATGAAATACAGTCGCGCAGGCAAGGAAAACCTTGCTGCTGATGCTCTTTCAAGAATGGAAGGGTCTGAGATATTAAGCATGTCGCTTTCTGTGATTGAATCTGATTTGTTACAGACAATCAAAGATGCGTATGAAACAGACCCTGCCATTAAGTTGATCATTGATGATTTACAGAGGGACAAGAACAGTCATAAATATTTGTTTGGAGTCAAGGATTACTCGCAGAAAAGCGAAGTTGGTTATTCCAGCTGTTGCGGCTATCCGCCAGAAGATTTTGCAATGGTTACATTCTTCTGTTATTGGTGGACACTCAGGAAGAGATGCTACGCATCAGAGAATTAAATCCTTGTTCTATTGGAAAGGAATGTCTAAGGACATACAGGCGTTTATTAGGGCATGTGACGTTTGTCAGCGTTGCAAAACTGAAACAGTCGCTTACCCAGGGTTACTGCAACCTCTTCCAATTCCAACTGAGATTTGGCAGGACATCTCAATGGATTTTATTGATGCTCTTCCTCTGTCTTTCGGTAAAACTGTTATATTTGTTGTAGTGGACAGATTAAGCAAATCAGCACACTTTACTGCTCTCAGCCACCCTTATACTGCAGTTTCTGTTGCTCAAGCTTATCTGGATAACATCTATAAGCTTCATGGTTTTCCCAGATCAATAACCAGTGACAGGGATGCGGTATTCTCAGTGAATTCTGGAAGGAGTTATTTCTGTACACGGTGTTGCGTTAAATTTTTCGTCTATCATCCACAATCTGATGGTCAGACAGAAATTGTTAATCGCACCTTGGAAACATATCTGAGATGTATGTGCAGTGATCGTCCTCACATGTGGAGTAAATTTTTACCCCTTGCTGAGTTTTGGTACAATACTTCACCACACGCAACCCAAATGACACCTTTTGAGATTGTCTATGGTCAGTCACCCTCAACATTTGCCTTACTTACCGGGTGAATCGAAGATAGCTGTGGTGGATAAGAGTTTACAGGATCGTGAGAATATGATTCAAGTACTCAGATTCCATTTGCTTCGTGCTCAACACCGTATAGAACAGCAGAGCAATAGTCATCGTACTGACAGAACTTTTGATATTGGGGATCGAGTTTTTGTTAAACTGCAGCCATACCGACAACATTCGTTGATCTTCCGTCGCAATCAAAAACTCTCTCCCAAATATTTTGGGCCTTTTACCGTCATTAACAGATGTGGGAGCTCTGCGTATAAGCTTGATTTGCCATCTACTACATCCATCCACAATGTATTTCATGTCTCTCAATTAAAACTGTACATTGGTGATGCGACAGTTTCTCCTACTCTACCCTCTCATTTTCTGATGCTCGCCGGAGCGCATTCTTGATAGGAAAATGGTAAATCATCAAGGTAAAGCGGCAACCAAAGTTTGATTAAATGGTCTAACAGACCAGAGGAGGAAGCAACATGGAAATTCTTTTACGGCTTACTTAGAAGATTTCCAAACTTTAAACCTTGAGGTCAAGGTTTTCTTGGGAGGGAAGATCTGTTACAGAAATAATATGTTCCATATATAGCGTGATGTTATATCAGTAATTGTACTGGATTGTTGTTATTTTGATAGCACAGTTAGTGAGTATTGGTTACACAGCCTGTATACTTTCTCATATAAAAGCTACAGCTATAACAGAAATAATACACATCATCATTCATCGTCAAACTTGTCTCTTCCCGTCTCCCGCTCTGTGGTTGCCTTCTTCGTGATCAGCCACCAGGTTAGCAGAGTTGCTGTTTAGTTGAACATTAGCTCTCTCTTCTCCTAATCTATCCACTCACGTTACTATCTTGTAACAGTGAGGTTCCGGTGTGCTTTCTTTTTTAGCAGAAGAGGGTTATTGTGTGTTAATTTCCGTGCTTACTGGTATAACAATCTTTTGGTGTGAATTTTGTAAGAATGATGGATGTACAACATGTTTTTAAAGGTGGAAGGGTCTAGCGAAGAGAGGTGGGAGACATCGTTCAGAAGATGCATATATAATGATGACTATATATCTATACTTCTCATTATAAATCCAATAAAGATCATTTGGGAAGACCATGTACTAAAGAACCGCCCCAGCCTCGTGCCCTCCAACGCTAGGAAAAAAAAGAACTTTCTCCTCTAAAATAGTAATTTCCTCCTTCACTAAGACAAATTGAGAATTAAAAAAAACAGTTGCAAAATAAATACATTACTCACTCGCCGCCCATTTAATTGTCTCCTCTTCTTCCAGCTGCACCATAGCAACTTACTAAAGCTTAGAAATACTCATATACCAGCAGCACCATAGCTACCAATCTGATAACACCTATGTTCTTCATTTGCTTCTCCTCACCCATTTCTTTTTTCATCATGATCTCAAGAACCCAAATGACAGACTTAGAAGTAGAACGAATTGTCCTTCAAATTCTGTCCATCTTTGCACAGCATCGACCTAACCTCCATGATTGATCTGGGTGGTTCAACATCTTTCTCCTGAAGACTATTGCCCAAAAGCTGTTGCATCTGAGATGCAAAACTATCATCCAGAATCTGCCACCACCAATCATACATATAAATCAGATGAATAATGTGCATTAACCAAAGAAAACACAAGCAAGAATCAAATCGTTCCGAAAAACACAGCTAGGGGGAGATATACTTACCGCAACAGCTAGCCTGCAACCCTTGTACCAAGATTTGTTTTCCTTTCTATTCTCCAAGAAACTCAACACTTCCTACAACACAATACAATATCCCTCAATCAGATGACATCATTACTACGCTAGAAAGATTAGATGGGGTTCCTTGTACCCCCTGATCAGCAGAAAGCTTTTAAAAAGCTAAATAAAAATCAGTGAAACTCACTTTGCCCATCCGATCCCAGTACCCTCTACAGATAGCAATGAAAACCTGGGTGTCAGAGACCCCGTGCAGATGATTGATTGTGCTAACAAGCTGCTCTCTTAAAGAATGCATTCTGTTTCTGACATCTGATTCTTGTGTACTTTCTTTCGAGTCTTGCAGGATCTTCTTCAACTTCGTAGCATTTTGCAGCCTCGTCTGTATCAGCAGATATGTAAACGAAGTGTAAACTTAATTTTGGTTTTTAAGTCTCCCCCGTAATCATTAGAACAAAAAGCTTTAGGATGTATGATAATTAATCTTCTCCTCTAAGATTGGAGGTTATAAAAACTCAACCGGAGATGCTAAAACCAGGCCAACCAGTCAAAAGATGCCTAGTGTAAAGTTAAGCCAAGTACTCACATTCTCAACCAGCTTTTCGACAACCGCCTGAACATAGTTTCTGAACTTTGCCCTCAACATAACTGTAACTTCACTAAGACGTTCCCCAGGCACCTGAGTTCCTCCTGCTGGTATGCAAGAAGCCCATGATCTGAACTGGCTTTCAATCTTTGGTCTAAGAAGGTCAAGCATTCTTTTCATTGAGTTCAACAGTATCCCAAGCTGAAAGTTAGAGGTGGAGTGGAAAGGGAAGAAAGTGAGAAAAGAAATATTTTGAAGCTGGATGGAACATCAGTTTTGCATCATCCATAGGCATAAAAATTGATAATAGATTACCTCATCAGGAACCACATATGGGCATGAATTCCTCTTAGCAAGTTTTTGAACATATTTCAAACCAAACTTCTTTGGGGCCAAAGTCTCCTTCAACGGTGCCAAGACATCTGCATATTGCTTGTCCAAAGCATCCACTACTGCCTTCTCAACATCTGCAATGGCCTAGTAGAAGAGAACACAAAGAGATGGATAGATTAGTTGGCTTGCGGGATAAGCTCTGCAACAGTTTTCATAGAATACGGAAAAAAAAACATGTCGAGGTTAAGACATACATTCTCCAGGACAAAGGTATACTCAGGCCACCGGCAAATGATGACCTCATAATCCGTCAAGGTGTCTTTCAATCGATCATACATTTCATCAATGAAAGGGGTGGTTGAATGTTGTGTGCGGACTCCAGACCACTTAACCTGCATCAAAAGATAACTATCAAATGACTTCAACCAAACACTTATATCAAACACTTATAAATCATTTTGGGTGAAAAGTTACTTAAAAGAGTTCTTATTTGTATTTCCAAACTGCTCTGGTCAGATCACACATACCTTGTCCAACTTGCATGACTCAAGCATAGCCGCACGCTTATCCTTATCCAGACAAGAATGTACAAGTGAAACAACTCCTTTGCATCTACTCCACCTTTTATATGACTAAACAAAGAATTGGAGAAAAAGCGAATCGTAAAATGCAAGGAGAAAATTAAGGCATTCGAAGTTTCAACTCAATAAAAAAGTATACCTGATGTTCCAGCTAGAAAGATCCCTCTGAAAATCAGCAGTTGCAATCACAAGTTCTGCAACTGGGGGTGATGGACTAGTGGGAGGGCACGCAATCAAGAATTCGCGGATCCGAGTAGAAAGCTCTACACTATATATTGATGCGGATAGATTTGGGAGATCAATGAAACTGCAGAAGAGAAGAGGTGAATATTCAATTAGTGTGCACTACAACTGCTATATTTATCTAAAGCCATCACATGGCATGCCTATTGAATTAGTAAAAGAGGTTTTGGTATTTGAATATGAGTGGCAAGTAAAAAAATAAAGATAATCATACGTTGGCAAAATGTGCTGATTATGAATCTGAATATCGGTGAAGACTTCATTTCTGATATTCAGGCATAAATTTTTCATCTTCTGATAAGCAACGGACATGGCCAGGTGATCCATTGCAGCAATTTCACCATTGGGGGTGACAAACTCATCAGTATCAGACAAGTGCCTCTTTGCCCTCTTCTTTGAAGCGGCCTAAAGCAGAGCACTAAATACTTAGCATAACAATCAAAAAAATAAACAAACTTTCTCCAGTCTGTCATACTTAATATCGTCCACCTGGAAATATCACAAAATTTAGTCTGGGATTCTGGAGTCAGTATATCATGTAGAAGAGTGTAAAGCTTGACAGCTGGCTGTAGAGCTGGAGCTGCAAGCCCATTCGCTGGCTTGAACACGTCAACAATACCGGTCGATAGAGACTCATCAAGTGACTTGTAGTTCTCAAATACCAGAGCCAGAATCTGCTCAATCTGATCTTCTACTTCTCCTAAGATGCGATTCTGAAGAAGCAGCCAAATCCAGGTGCAATAAAGTCAGTTGAATTTGCATTCACTTCTTGGAGCCAAGAGGAGAAGCATCATATTGACCAACAAATGAAAAGCAACTTCAAGAGATAAATTGAAAGTGCACCTCTTGGTGGCTCAGAGTGCTCCTGCTGCGACCCTTCATAATCACAGGATTCAACAAATCATGTATAAGAGAGAGACAATCAGCTGTAGGGGTGGCAACATCCATAACGTAGGAGAGATATCTGTTATCATGGACACATAAGATTCATCAGCTCACTCTGTATCCCAATTGTCAAGCACCAGACGAATATCAGTTTAACAAACCTTAGTTTTGTGTATGCGTCTGAAACCCCAAAATATGAAGCAAATTCCTCAAGTAACCACTTCCATTCGCCGTGTAACAGAAGTTGCCTCTGTTGGAAGTGTTGAACTTTCATTGCAATTTCTAAAACAAGATCATAGGCCACAGTCTCTGCAACAGAGCCACACTACAATGTTCAACAAGAACAGAATGAGCTCTTCAAGGTGCTTCTCATGAGATGAAAATTGGAAAGCATTATGGTCAAGTTTACAGTTATCAAATAGAAGCCAGGAGCAACTGAGATGCAGATAACTCACCTTGAGATGGTTATTTTCATCAGCAGTAGTCGAGAAGTTTATATACAGTTGAGTTTTGCCAACAAGTTCATGCTCTGGTTCACGGAATATAGACCACCAGCGTAGCTTGTCATTCTGAATCACCATTACCGTAAGTTCAGAGTAAATGAATATATAATTTAGTCATACAACCACCATTCTAGAGACAGAGATATAATTACCGGATCATCAGCTACATTGGCCACCTGAGCTAGGACACGACCAATTGACTTTCCCTTAGAATCTTGTACTTCTACTAAGAGATCATCCCCAAGACCATCTGGGAAACTGCAAATTTAGACAGTCATCAATATCATTATATCGGTACTTCCATACACCAAAATGGCTTATGCGAGAAAACTTACAAAACATGAGTCTCCCCTGATCCTGGTTGCATTCTTACAGCTTCTTCTTCAGGTGAGCTCTTTAATCTTAGTAAGCAGATGTGTGACTCTAGCAACATCAGAAAGCAAAAGGAATAAAGAGAGCATGTCATTTAGGGTATCATGCCATACACTAGAAAAAAACATAGCGTGAATGAAGGGCGCATATAAAAAACGAAAAGCAGATTTTCTCCAAAAGTGACTCTCCCTTTTCAAGTCTTTTACTTACGATTCTTCCAGATAAAACCCACTAAAAAACTACAACTTCACTAGCCTGTCATTGATGAACTTCTTAAGTAATGTTACAGTAATGTTACAATAACGTTATCAGTGGAAAGAAGTACCTGGCACTGCCTCATATGAAGATGGATTGTGACGCAGAGTAGTAACCCCAACTTTCAACAATCCTGAAACCTGCTTTATGTAATGAGTGCTGGCATCAAGATAAGCCAAACTCTTACGTGAAAGAGACCCATCAGCTGGTTTTCTCAGCACAAAACGGATTCTTCTTAAAGCATACCACCCAGAAGAAACTTTTGTTCGCACAACTGCTAAGTGATTCTTTGCAGATTCTAGTTTTACCATTGGAGCTTTCAAGGATGTCATACTGCAACCATTGGGGGGTCCAGTCCCCCAATTCTGACTTTACGAACTGTAAATAGAAAAGTAGTATAAGGCTAAGTGTAAGATCTGCGCTATCACTTTATTATCAGCTCGAGGATCATTTTATACCTTGAACTTTCATTTTTCCAACCATTTTTTTGGGTTTAGGTGCTTTAGCTCCTTCTGCGGCAACCTGAAGTACGTCTAGCAAGAATTTCTTCCTCTGACTGAAGTAGTATACGCTGCAAACTGCAAATGAGGAGCACATTATGAAAGGAATGAGAAACAAAATTTTCAAATGTGTAAAGCCAGACTAGAAATTGTATTTGTCTTGAATACATAACATTTTCTCTCCTCTCGGAATAGAAAATACATCAGATGGGCAGAATTTCCAACTTTATCCTTGATAATCTACAAAATCTCAGAACAATATTCCTTTTCTTCAAGCAGTTTGCACAAGCTCAATGCACAAACAATACATGAGAATACAGTCCATCATAACCAAAGTTTCAATCTTCCTTCCAGGTTAAATCGCTAATATGTAAGAGGGAATGCGAGGGAAGAGGAGAAGGGAGTTACTGACCCAAATGCGTTTCGCAATGGAGCACACTCATTTTCTAGAAAAACAGGTGCCTCCATGCAACCTCTTGCCCAAGCATTCAGGCACAACCTGACACAAGCATCATAAGCAAGGACACAATGCCATGGCCCTTGTGTACTGCAAACATATTTTGCAAAAGGTTACCTTTAATAAGCAATGAAGTGATAATAATCAAAGAGAAGAAACTTCAGATGCTAGATGTTAATCCACTTCAGGTTGAAGTACCTTGCATGAAAAGTAGGTTGCTTAGCTGGGTTTGGACCAGACGACCCAGCAGATTGTTCACCAGTTGCAGTCCTACACATCCCAACATAAGTCAGACTTTATCTCATTCTTAATACAAATGAGCGTCCAAATATATGTAAGTGCATACATAACACTATCAAAATCTTTTCACATGTAGAAAACAACAAGTGCCCAAAGCATCATGGAAACGGACACATTGACATAGATATATAGCATGCTACAGGGTAAGACACACTATACTGAGCTTAACTTCTCATAAATTTGGATGAAGTACGCATTAAATTATCTTAAAAGTATCAGTTCAAACTTCTACCCATGATGCCCATAAGAACTTCACCCAATACGGGTTGCATAGTGATGGAGTCTATCACGAGTTCAAATTTTCCACAAACAAACTATGATAGAGGTCAGAGAGGATATCTAACCTTGTATGGTGAGCCGAAGGCACTGCATTGCCAATAGTATCCCGTGAATTTGCAACACCAGACACATGAGCATTATTTGAATCACTTTTCATCTGAGAACCAAACGAATCTACAGCTGAAGGATTATACTCTCCTCTGGGAGGAACACCATCGTTTTGAATGCTTACTTGACCAGTGGCAGAGAAAGGAGGCGCACTGGGAGTATCATCATCGACAGAGAATTTCCCATTTTGGAGATTTCTCGTACTTGCTAACTGGATCATTGCGCACACAAGAAAACTAGATCTTAAGTACGGAGCACAAAAATTGGAGAACATGAATAATAGAATAGAAAATTTTTGAGAGCAACAACAACCAAGACAAACGGACCTGGTGAGCAACCCTATCAAGGTGAATCTTGGAGCTGACGCTCGAAGCATAACCTTCTGAATTCCTAACATTTGTCTGAGAAGCTACATTCACACTACTACTAACTTGAGTGGAAGAGTAATCAGAACTCGCACCAGAATCCGATTCCTCCTCCTCCACTTCTCCATATCTGTGCTGCTGTCGGTATCTATCCTTTCCACCACTAAGTAAACCGTTCTTCATACCCCCAACACCACCACCACCCATCTTCCTCCCACCAAACTCCACCGAAGAATTCACATCAGAATAAGAAGTGTAATCACTTCCATAATTCGTCATTCCTCGAGGCAAAGGACGAGGATGTGTGCGTGGGGAAGAATCCAGTGAGTCATTACCACCATAAACATCCTCTGATTCAGAGGAATCCAAATCATTATCTGAACCAGAGGCGCCAGTGTAAGGTAAATGCCCACTCCGAAATTTCCCAGGTGGTGGTAACCCAAACGCTTTATTCCCACTACTACTTCTGTGATTCATTACTGGATCAAGTTTACTCCGCGACATTGACCCCGCTGGCATTTGTTGTTTTTGTTCCTTTGAACCCTGTAGCAATGCAACAACATCTCCAGTGAGGGTTTTTTTTTTGGACGGTGTAACTAGCGAAGCGTTACACACTGATTGAATCAAAAACTACATATAACCGGTAACAGCAAAACGTCAAAACTACCCAAACGCTTTCTCTACCATTGAGGGTATAATTAATACAGAAACTGAAAAACTGACCACACCAAAGAATTACCAAAATTAAGAATTACCGAACAAACGAAAACGGGTGATGAATTCAGAAACATTGTAATGTAGATAAGTAGGAGGTGAAGGTTAGGGTTAAATTAAAAGATATTTTTTGTTTACCTCACCGACCCATTTAAGTGCACTCTTATCAAGCCCTTGGGTGAACATTCTTTCACCTGTAAAAAGGAGAGAGAAGAGAGATTTGCATTAAGAGTCAAGAATTAAAGATTGGGAATGTGGCGGTGGTAGTAGTGAGATTAAAAAAAAAAACCAGTTTCATAGCAAGTTAGAGATCTATCTCTATTTTACCTAAGAATGATTATAATTTCACTCTTCTTCAGAGGATTGAGAAATCCAAAAACAAGAAAATGGTCGCATGTAGTATGAACAACACTGGTTGTGTAAGGCGAATTCGCCGCCAAAGAAGTAGAATGATGCACAACAGCCAGTTAGTAGAGAGCTGCTAAAACAAGAGAGGAGAGAGAGGGAGAAGAATGTTTAAAGAAAAGCGAGAGAGTTTAAAAACGAAAGTAGTAAAAGATAAGAAGACGACAATAGTGTAGACGGTGGAGAAGGAAGGAAAGTAAGTAGTGATCTATGTGTGCTCTACTCGCTTCTTTTTTTCTCCCTTTGCTTACTCCAAAAGGTAACCAGCTAATACTACACTGGGACTGCTTTCCATTTTTCAAGCAAGAAATTTCTAATCTCTAAAACCACTGCTAGCATTTCTATCCATCAATGGAGAGATTCTCTTTTTACAAACCGCCCATATTAAAATAATACCATCTTATGATTTCTATTTCTGCATGATGTTTAATTAATAATCACTTTTGAATGAAAATTAATTAAATCCCTAATCACTTCATTTAACTAATCACTAATATTGGCTTAAAAAACACTAATACAGTGTAATTACCGTTTTTTCCCCCCGCTCCATTTCGAAAAAGTGCGTATCGATTCTTTTTCTTTCCCTCAAAACTAAGACGGGCTAAAAAGTCATTTTGCGCAAATCAATACAATTAATGGAGGTTTTTTGTCGAAGGTACAGGCGCGAGAATAAAGGAGCACGTCGGAGTGGGGCGGTGAGTAAGCCGGTGATTTGGCGCAGGAGGTAGTAGGTGGTGAGTAGTAGCATCGTGATTTGTTAAAATCACTGGTCTGTGACACGGAGGCTAAAAGGGGAAATTATCTGACAGTCGAACGTTGCAGTGGGAAAACAACAGCTCCTGTCTTAATCGGACTAATCTGTCTGGTCTGGACCCACTACTGCTTGGACCCATCTTACCATGTGGGCCGCCCGCAAACGTTCTCTCTCTTCTAAGAAGATGGTTTTTTTGTTGGACTTTCTACGCCTTTGGGGTTAAAGATTTTTTCTTTCTTTGAAAAATGATAATAGTACAAGTGGTTTATAAATGTCGTTTGTGTTTGAACTTTTATGTTTTTTCTAGGGAAGATTAGAAAAAAAATTGAGAGTTGGAGAGCTATTTATAGTTAAGCACGTTACGCGCCTGTTCATAACGATGTCGAACTGATAATTTGTCCCACCTAACACTTCCTACAAAATGCTTCAATTTATGGTCTTCTACATTGGTCAATTTCGTGTTATACATTTATAGCATAATAAAATAATACTTCATTTAGTTTTGATTAGGGTGTCATATAAATTATATTTTCTCCTTTAAGAAAAATTGTACTACTATTTTTAAATAATAAAGATAAAAATAGCCATATATGTCAAAATATACAGAGCTAATTATCTTCCACTTGTTTGATGATAACAAGAAGTCGGCCATGACATAAAGGTCAACGGAATAACATCTAACAAATTCAAAAAGAAAAACAGTAGTTGAGTCACGCACTGTACCGATGATTTGAAGCATTAATGAAAATCCATGATTTCCATAAGTAAAGAGAATGTAACTATGATTTAAAGCATAAATGAACATCCATGATTTTCACTAAAAAGAAAGGTCACGCTTCTTCTGTAGGCTATCATCGTTTTGACTAAATCAGAACTCGTGTCTGAAATCATGTTTACTAAGGCACATATAATTTAGACGTAATTATTTCCTTACCGTATTTGACTGAAATTCGTTTGTGATATTTTTCTCTGTGTTTTGAGAAAGGTAGATATGGTTTCTACCAAATGTATGCGCTTAAGAAAATTACATTAGCTTTGTTGATCCACCCAACAAAATTAATAATGGATATAGATATGTCTCTTTCACTTCTTCAATGCCAATTTCTAATTTGGTCTTCAAGTTGGTTGAAGCTAGCAGTACTTATGCTTCTACCATATTGTAAGCGTTTTCCAATGTCACGATTCACACATATGGTTATTATGATCTATATATAAATCACTCTGTTTTTTTATTCTTTAATCAATCTCTTGGTAGCGTTGACATTTTTTAAACAACAGAAATTTCGTATAAATGGAATAATTTATATTTAAAAACTCCTTTAATCCATTTTTTGGACAGTAACAAGTTATTATTTCTACGTTAAACTTATTTTTTAGGATATTCACTACATGTGAATCTTAGCTTTCATTTGAGGATCTTTTTAAGGGGTTAATCTAGTTTTATCCCTTTTATTTGACTTTTTCCTTCTAGGACCCACACCTTGTCTTCTAAAAGAATTGTACATATCAAATAAAGCTGAGATTAATCTCAATTCGGAAGAGGGCATTAGCCTAGTGAAGTGTTGTACTTCGAACCCATATTACTGTTTAGGTATTAGGTGATTGGCTAATTCTTCCACAACTTAGCTATAAAGATTAGAATAGGTGGTGGTGTGTTTCAGATGTATTTAATGTTTAAACACAATAAGTTGTAGATTCTACACACAATCCCCTATATTATATATTAGGATTGTAGCTCAAAATATATGGATCGAAAACAAATACAATAGACAATCCAAATTTTTTTTTTTCAAATATCACCAGCCATTGCATATATCACATAAAAGTTACAAACCGAAGATCATGAAACACCAAAAGATGATACGAAGTAAGAAGACACGCAGGAAGTCCAATAGATACATAACAGTTGGAGACTGAATTCACTATACTAACATTCCAAAAACCTAAACTCCACCTATATCTACCATGCGTAACAATCTCCTCATGGGAGGTTGCGTGATCAGCAGATTGATAGACCAATCAGCTAGCACCACTGGCGATTGTCTCTTGAAGCCTCATTTGCTTCCAAGGATTAACTACCATAACCAAGTAATTGAGCCATACAACTGCACATACCCGCCACAAGACAAAAGAGGACTAAAGAAAAGCTATGGCCAAGTGAAAACCTAGCATTGAAGTAAGAGCTGGAACAAGCAATTAACCAAACTAGAAGTAAGAATAAAAGGTAACAATGATGGAGAAGAGTATGCCTATCCTTCAAAACCAAAGAGAACTACACAAACACCATAACCAGGTGTCATCCACAAAACAAAATAACATCGAAACCAACAAACCCATAAACTAGAACCCTAAGATTAATATAACCGAAAGAACTAGGATTAAGCTAAGTTTCCAAAAAAGACACAATTTTAAGCATCAGCTTCCAAAAATATCTGTTTACATGAATAGTGTAGCCTCTCATGCAATTTTCCAAAGCCAAACCAAAATCCAAAGATAAGTGTAAATTAAATCAATAATAAAACTCATTTAATTGCAAAAAACGAGGTAATAGGAGGTTATTTGTGTTTCTTTCTCGGAAACAAAATCGCGTAGCCAAGGACCCACGAAAAATATGCCTGACTTGGCATGAGGAATTAAAAGGCAAAGGGACCCCGTCAGACAATTGATGGCAATCCATTAATCTTACTACTTTACACGGAACGAAATGGAGCCTTTGGAATTCTTTTTTTTTTTAACAAAAGGAACAAAAAAAGGGGTTTAACGTGGTAAAGGAAAGGAAACTAAAAGGAGATTCTGCATTTTTGATAGATAGAGACTTTAATTTGAAATTATATAAACTAATTGAGTGTTAAAAACAAAGAATAAACTACGAGAATATGCCGTTGTATATCAATGCTAAACAACAAGATAAAAGAGCGGCATGGGTTCGCTCTTAATGTAACGTATGCTTTTTTATTTTATTTTTTTGAAAAATAACGTATGGTATGCTAATATTAGTGGTCCCTTTTCCCGTTGATGATGATTACGTGAGCACAAGTAAAAGCGTTCTTATCAAATGGTATTACTACTAATCATTATCATGATGACAAACTGTTTGCTTTATGATTACGCTTTCTTCTCCTCGTTTTGACACTGATAAGGGGGGCAAAAACAAACATTGTAAAGCTATCATGTCCATTCAAATCTTCCTGTCCGTTTTAAACAACCAGAAAAGGTATTTGAAAATGAAACATTCAAAAGGAGGCATAGCAGATTCTTGCGAAGTTTAGCAAAAGGGACCAGAAAAAAAAGACCTAGTTTACATGCAATTTTCTGAGTCATATTGTCAATTCCAGGCACCACACACACTACACCTAAGAAACCATTCCATCCAGTCTCCCCCCTTTCTCCATACAGCAAATTGCACCAAACCTTTAATAAAAGGAGGTGACCAGTTTACAACAATCACTGAAGGAACAAATTTTATTATCAAAACCGAGGAGTAACACCATGTCACATGTTCTTAAAAATCTAGAGAGCTTCTGAATGGAATTCATCATATATGTAACGTCCCAACTTCTGGGGTTCATAAATTTCAAACATAAGAGATGTTTTAATACACATTACACTCCCCGAGGAAAACTCTGATGCTCCTTGGGGAACCACAGCTCCCTTCTGCTATAAGCGCTCTGTCATTGGCAGCCATGTGAGCAATTATCTTGTATATCATTTCAATCTGCAAGTCATACATACAAAATCATATTAGCTACGGTTGTATATCCAATATCCATTCCGCAGGAGCAGATAACTATCATTTATTCAGCTATGAGAGGCATTACATCATCTTCACAGTGACATCGTTCAGCTACTTCGTCAATTGTCAATGGCTCAACGGCTCCTTGCAACTGAGAAAAAATTGAGAACATTATTTACTGGAGAGGTAGTATGCTCACTGGAGATACATATGTGTAAGATTTGCTGAAGGTTTTTCAAAGAATATTGTGCTTAGATAGGAACTTTTTTTGGGTCATGCTTTTTCATTTCAACAAATCCTTCTCTCATAAATCCAGTAGCAGCAATAGTGTTCCAGCTTCAGCTTCGATCAAATTATAGTCCACACATGATGATCACTGAACATGATGTAGTACTTATACATGAGTAAAGATGTCAGTTTACCTCGCCTCATTGAGTACCGACAGAACCCGTTTTTGTAGAGCAAGAATTTCAGCGGCAGCTTTCTTCCCAGCCTCAACACCTAACATGATACAATAAGAAAATAACAAGTATCATCAGACAACATATTCAGAAGCGACTTCTCTTGCTGGAGACAAGAAAGAGGTGTCAAGACAAACACAAAAAATAACGAGAAACACAAAAAATAACGAGAAACAGAAAAAACAATGAGAAAAGCAGGTAGTAGTTCAATTATAGAATCCCATACGATGCTTCTATATGTTGACAGCATATCATACCTGGTTGGTGATACGCATTGATGTTTACAAGAGAGGCATATAACCCAACAGCTCGTTCATACATTGCTACCAATGCACCAACAGCCCTCGGTGTCACTTCTTGCACGGTTACAGTGATTGATTCTCTGTCATTTGCATATAGAGCTGATCTTGTTCCCTGCAAATATACAAGCACTTAATGTCCTTTCTAATGCGTCCATGAATAAAGTGTATATATGACCATATTATTTTCAGCTTTCATGAATCACTAAAGAATAAAAGTTATTATTATGCACATGATCCAAAAGGCCTTAACAGTGGCACATGCTTATATTAGGCCAAATGTACAACATCCGGAACATCTTCTTTGCTTCAGCCCCATACGGAGGCACTGAAATTTTCAACATGAAGAATTTCTAACCTGAAGCATTCCAAAGAGATAATCTCCACAAGTGACACCAGGTTCAAGCTCCCAATCATGACCAGGTGGCCTATCGCGAAGAACTTCAATAAACGTGGCAAAGAAATTGTGGACGCCTTCTCTCAGCTGCTGAATGTAGCTGCAGGGCATAATGATATTGCATTAGGAGCTCTGAACATTCTTTATAAATAAATAGCATCTACACAAAATATAGCAGCTCAGGACAAGCACTCACGCATGCTGGTCAGTGCTCCCTTTATTTCCATATACAGTAAGTCCTTGATTTACCTGTACCAAAATCAGTCAAACCCCCATGGTTATTCACTTGGAAATGAACTGGGTTGTGCAGCATGATAAAACAAGCAAAAAATCGAGGGATGTTGTTAAGTAATCGTATTATATCAGAAGAATAGAGTGGCGAGATACTTGAAACAGTAACTACATAGGAGCATCAATAAAACATTAAAGCACAACATTCTGAAGCGAGGATGCGCACCCGGTTGCCATCAAGGTCGGTCTCCTTTCCAAGAGATTCCATGACCAGCTGCTGTAGATATCTGCTAAATAGCAAAAGGCTGTCCTTGTAAGGAAGAACTACCATATCCTGCAAACAATAATCCAATATCCCTCAGAAGAACTAGCATACTAAATCCAAAATTGTTCAGTCCATATTAATGATATCACAAAAGTACCTTTGATCCTACACCATCAGTAGCCCAATACCAGCTCATCGCCAATAACGCAGCAGGATTTTCTTTCAACTGTTTTGCACATTAAACGAACCCATGAAGTGAAGAAATTAAGATAGGCAGTAGAGCAGAAAGAAATTGTACAAGCAGAGCAATGGGCAAGGTTCGAGAAAGCAGATAGCTTTACCACTTTAGATCTAGTATCCTTATCCATCAAAGCAGCACCTTCGAGCATCTCTCGGATGTTTATTCCCTGCAAAAAAGTTATGATGAGACAAAGAGGACCCAAACGTAGGCAAGAGAGCTGAAGGTGAGGGATTGAACATCAAAATACAAAAAGAGAACCAACCTGTAGTGCAGCAGGTAGTAGGCCAACAGCTGACATTTCAGATGTTCTACCACCCACCCAATCAAACATGGGGAACCTAGCAAGCCATCCTTCGATCCTTGCTGTGTTATCTAACAATGAGTTCTCTTGAGTGATTGCAACACCCTGGAAAACACTAAACATTAGTATAACTATCCAAACACAGGTGAACTGAATACTAACATTATGGTTAGGGTGAAAACCAGATAACATTTCATTAAAACTCATAGACGAAACAAGTATCATGTATATAAATTAAGCAACAGACATCTCTAACGCAGAATTCAAGTAAATGCCATCATTCTGACAGCTCAAATATGTAAAAAAAAAAAACACTGCAATGCAAAGAAACTGATTGTGTAAGCCACAACCCACACCTGTACTTGGAAAACCACATGACCTTTCAAAACCAGAACAGAGAGGGCTATCTCAAAAAATTAACCCATGTCAAAGAACACAAGAAGATGCAACAAGAACCTGAGATCAAAACCTGTTTTGCGAATACCAAGCCAACGTCTCTGAAAGCCTTCTGTACCTCCAACAAGCCGTTTCTTGTTTCTGGAGTGCCACCACTCTATTTCAATAACATAATTCCATTTATTTAAGGTGAATGAAGCTTCCTTGTCAGACAGACAGTGAACACATAACAATATTGATAGAACATTCTGCAATGCAATCACACCTTTGAAATCACAATAACCAGGGTAGTAGCAAGCTCTGGCCCTAGTTGGGCAATTTGATGATCAATGCCAGCAGGATCCGTATTATCGATGAATCTTATCTGAGTTGAATTACAAGTGAGAAACAATGTGGTGACTCACCCAAACAAATATGAGAGTTAGAACTGAAAAACGGAACTCAGTTGAGAAGTTGGGACATAATCATGGAATACCTTGAGTGGAGGGTTATCTGGAGCCAAAGCCTCGGCTACAAACTGAGGGCCGAGAGCTGAGCCACCAATTCCAACTGATAGTATTTGGGTGAAGCGTTCGCCCCTTGGTGTCTTGATCTGAAAGTTATTTCCACGTCAAGTTATTGATTGTAATCACACCAAAGTGAGTCGGAGTCATATTGTAATTTGATCGAGCTTTCAAAAGTTAGGCATAAATTGATACTCAACAAGCTAATAAAAAGCTAAAAGGCATGAAACAGAATTTAAACCTTGCCAGAAACAACATCCGCAGCAAAGTCACAAACAGAATCCAGGGCCTTATCAATCTGCGCCTTCAAAAACGGGTTAGGGGCAAGCTCAGACTTCCGAAGCCAGTAGTGCCCAACCATCCTCCCTTCATCCGGGTTCGCAATCGCACCCTTCTCTAGCTCTTCCATAGCCTGGTAAGCTTTCTGGAGCCTCGGTTCCATCTCCTCGAGGAAATCGTCCGTGAACCCGATCCGGCTCACATCAAGATAAAGACCTAATTCCTTATGCTGGTATAGCCAGTCAACGTATCGCTGCCACAGCGAATTGGGATCTTTCTGTAGAGTAACCGAACCTTTGCTCTTCATGGTCGATACGTCCGCCGGTGAAGCATGGTGATGGCTGTTGCCCGCGGAAGAGGATGAGGAGGGAATGTCGGCTGGGATGTCACGCGCAACAGCTCGTATTGAGAGAGTGGGGTGGCGGAAGTTGGCGGGTTTGGTGCAGCAGAGGGATACCCGAGTTGGGGTTTGGAATGGTTCGCTGGGAATGGAAGAGAAGGTGGAGGGTTGCTTTTGCTTGAGAGTTGGAGTTGGGGAGGATGAGCAAAGACCTGAAATGAAAGCCATTGGAAGTACCAGTGATTCGGAAAGTTGTTGGGTGGTGATGATATGAGCGTGAGGTCAACGAGCGAGGGAGGAGGGTCAAACTTCAGGACATGCCATGGGTGGAAAGCCAGGTACAACAGGCAGAGAGTCGGGCGGTCGATATTTTGGGAAGGAAAAGAAATAGTTTGGACTTTTTTATGCGGGGCTATTATTTATATATGGTGAGATCTGAGAGAGGAGGGAGTGGGGTGGTTCGACTCTTTTCCCAGCTCGAGGGCTGGGGTCTGGACATGGAGCTGTCAACAGACCCGAGTAGCTCTTGTTCCTTCATCACCCATCTTTTTCTGGCTTTTCGCTTCAATGGAGGACGATTGGCAGCGATTGTTTTGTCCATTCAGGCCTAGTTTTGGCTCTTTTCCGCATGGTATCTCCTCGATGATTCTTCGTTTTCTGCAGGAAATATATAAAGATTGTTTATAACCAGTAAGATTTGTGTCTCTTATAAAATTGACAAATGAGGGATTAGAGAAAAGGAAGGAGAAATAGACATGTGCATTTATTATATGACCTTATAGTACATGATCTCATCTTTTACTAAATTTTTGAGTGACCTATTGAAAACAAAATATCAAAGATATCTCAAAGTTACAAACGAATAGTCTTTGATGGTTCCAAGAGTTATAAAAAGAAGGGTCTAAGCCAGACCAAAAAAACATGTGGATGTACATCCATGACTTACAACACTTTCTCTTAGATATACATCCTATTATGCTGCCCCATTAAAAAATTGGCAAGTAAAACTCATTGGGACAATAACCATGGTCTAGGAAAAGATTACAGTTTAAAATGTTTCTGTAACACCCCTACCGCTAATCTCGTCATTACCATCTAATTACCTTATACTACCATGCATACACAGCGGATACTTCCACACACAACGGCGGGTGATACAACGCCGTCAGCCACCCACGTGCTGACAAGGCCTACTTCCATTTCAGCATCGGTCTGATGGACCGGAATACCCGAGTACGAACGATACGATTCACATTTCAAATTCCCAAACCGAATACATACAATTTCCATTCAATACACTGCTCAATACTTACCATACAATATACCAAGTTTACTAAGGTTCAAATCCAAAATACAACATTTCTCACAAGTCTATACATAATTACCAAAAGTCTAACCTCTTACTCATACCTCACAAGTCTACGCGCTTTCCAAATACATAAAGGTGCACCGCTTGGTACACCGGCAGTTCAAGGGCTACAAGCCCGTACACAATACACCATCAAAGATTTATCCTAGCTAAACAAGGCATATAGCCCGGTCTCACTCTCTACCGTTCAGCTTGTCAGATACCTGAAATATAAAAACAGTGCCCCAAGGGGCTTAACAAAAGCTGCATATGAAATTCGCATACCCCGCGTGCTAACGGGGGTACGCCGACTACTTGGTCGAATACATGGAGTTCATTTTATTTATACATGCATACATACCATAATAGACAATAATACATTCATGTCATAGTGCACACATGCATACAATCCGATACATACAAAGGAAGGCTATCACAAGTCAACCATACATGCTTACAATCCGATACATACAAGGATGACAATCGCAAGTCAACCATACATACTTACAAAGGTACTAAGATACAATTCTCAAGTCCATACACAATACGAGTTAGTTACTTACTCATTCGGGTTAATCGGATGTACTTTACTCTTTTACTCGTGATCAATGACTTACACTAGCCATGATCTTACAATACCAATACTTTCTTACTTTAATACTCAAGTCAAGTTGATATGACCTCCTGGCAGGGACTACGATATCCCACCACCGGGCTTTAGGTTGGCTCACTAATCCAGGTTGCTACCCATTTAAGGGGTTTGAACCATGGAAAAGATTAAGGCCAGGAATTGGATCCAACCTCTTGTGTCTCCTCATCCTCACGCGTGGCCGAAACTATATCGGGCTTCCTACTTACTCCAATTTACTCAATACTCAAGTTAGAGGGGTTACATAGTTAGTGAGTTAGTGAGAATCATTCACAACCACTAAGTCAAGGGTTAGCAAAAATTCACAACCACAATCAAGCACCTCATCATCATAACACATTTCATGAATTATACAAACTACAAGTTCAAATACACTTCAACAAGAACTAATACTTTACACATTCAAGGAGGTGCAATAAATCCGATTCGTGTGTTTTATCTTATTTAGGTGATCACATAGCACACAAACTGTAACACCCCACTTTTCTAGCTCAATTTTTTTTCTTTTTATCTCAATTTCTCATTTTACATAGCGGAAGACTTAAAACACTACAACGGTAACACATCGGAAGTCTTACTACCAACTCAACCCGGGGGTGCTACCGCCACACTCACTCATTAGTGAGTGCTAAGGCTAAGTAATACTATCTCTTCCAAAATAAGTTATACTTTTAAACCTTTATATATTCAGAATATAACATTAATCAACTTGAACTTCCAAAATCATCTTCTAAATTTGACAACCTTTACTCGTTAACATCAACTACATCTTCTTTCAAAACAAGGCTGAACTTAATGAAAATAACTATTACATCGCCTTCTAACTTCTGATCCTAGTCCCCTTTAGCTCCACACTCTTGTGCAACTTCATGACTAGTGAGAAACACCATCTTTTCCTGTACCTGTGGTCAGTCATACAATCACAAAGAAAAGACCACAGGGCATAACGCCAAAATCAGCAACGCTGAGTAACTCCCATCACAACATGTAAAACACATTTTACTTTGTAAAACTCCAAGAATACATAATCATAACAACAAAGGTAGTGGAGCAATACAACCATGACAACAGGATAATAGCGTAGCAAAACCACAATAGGGTTAACACATAAAACCACAAATTAGCACCACCTGTTGCTTACCTTAACATAAGGTGCATAAATGATCATTCAAACATATTACCAAGTATCATTCATCAAAATAATCAATATCAATCAGCAGGAAATATAGCCAATGTCAAGATCCACTGAGTATAACATTCAATACCATGATACAATTTACACATGTCCTCGGGCAATCGGTCTTTCGACATAGAGCACTAACACTCTCGACCCCTCGGACAATTCACCTCACCCCATGTCCTTAAGTGTGCACACCCCCTATGAATCATTAGTCCATAGAGTAGATCATGATGGCTTAGCTCCAATACATTGGTAGGAGCAATAATAAAAGACCCCAATACATTGGTAGGGGCAGTCTCAGTAAACTCCAATACATTGGTAGGAGTAAATAATCAACAATCACTTTTAACAAATGGGTAGGCAATTCCTTGCCTCACCCCACACTTCCATATCAGTATAACACAAGATATATCATCACAGTGAGCAATATAATCAGACATAGCAATTGCTGGACAGAAACTATGAAATAACGACATTAACGATTTACCATTGTAACGATTTGCACAATTATATGCAACCAAGCAATTTCATTAAGTTCTACTTGATCCAAGTTGCTACCAGCTTTGTATTATCAACATAACTCTCAATGATCTCTAAAACACGAGATATTCAACTCATAACAACACCTTCACACTTGGTTGTACAAAATAATAATATCGACAATAACAATTTTACAACCATTGTAACAATTTGTGCACTTATGTGCATTCAAGAAATTTCACTAAGGTTAACTTGAACTAAGCTATAAACCAGCTTTATATAATCAGTATAAACTTAATTAATCTCTAATACACAGAAGAACCGACTCATATAAACATTCCCACACTTGACTGTACAAACAACAACAATGACAATAACAATTTACAACCATTGTAACAATTTGTGCACTTATGTGCATCCAACAAATTTCACTAAGGTTAACTTGAACTAATCTGTAAAACAGCTGCATATAATTAGCATAACACTCAATGATCTCTAAAACACAAGAGATTCAACTCATACAAATACCTCCACACTTTACTGTACAAAGCAACAACGATAACGATAACAATGACTATTTACAATCAATTTCTTAGGTGATTTACCTAAGGTTTTTAGCCATCCTTTATCAATTTTATACTCACCTAATATATTTTAATAAACCACTTTTAATCAAGGCTAACCCATGTCGAAGCTACTGATCCAAACAGCAACTAAATCATCTATTGTTATCTAACAACAATCTTGTACTTTAACAACTTTCCATTTTACAATTTGTGTAACCATGTTGTCTAACTTAGTTTGCCCTAGCTAAGTGGTCACATAACCTTATTTAGATTATATGAACCTCATTTATTCACTAAATTCAAAAGAAAACAATTCCCACAACCACCATTCATTTCGGTTACAACAACAACAATAACTTTTACATTTTGGACAGCTTTGTACATCTTAACATATCTTGATAATTACATTAGATATAACAAATATAATTGTTCTCCTTGCTCAATATAATACAGACTAACCTCATTGGTCTATAAAATTCAAGAAAAATAACCTATACATCCACACAACCCAACCGGTTTCATCTAGAACACATATTACAACATTCTTGAACAGATTTAAGTTTTCTTGTCATTCTAGCCTAAGAAACTCATCAAACTTGCTTCCCACTTTTACATGGATGTTGATAGACCTACGTAGAATATTTTCCTCAGCAATTCTATTAAAAACACAAAGAGAAACAACTTAAAACTCTGTTATACAGAGCAGTACACAGCAGCAGTTTTAGAGCACATCTTGTCATTAAACTTGTTCTAACTTGTCTAGCTTACTTCATTTGCATAGGCACGAATTTTGCTAGTTAAATGGGAGATTTAAACCTCCAATAATCAGCTAGATACAGACCTAACAACCAAGGATAATCAATAAAGAAATCAGCTCTTTAAAATCGTAAAACATCACCAAGGAAAAAATCAGATTTGCAAACTTGTTGATCAAGGTAGTTACCTGATTTCTTCTAGCTATTTCTTGCTAGTTTTCTCTAGAATTCCTACAGCTTAAAGGACCTTCCTTCTTCTCCTAAAACATCCAGCACTTAAGCTTAATTATTCTCCTTGTTCCCTTGCGCAAGACAGCAGCAACGACACTCTCTTCTTCCCGGTAATTCCCTCTTCTTCATTGTTGTTAATTTGCTCCAGCTTTCCTTCTACTACCTAGGTGTTTACGTGAGACAAGAGGCAGGAGAGGAGGTTCCAGAACTTGGAAGCATTTTCTGCCGACACAACTTGTATTGGCAAGGGGAGTGATTTTTCCATTCAGCCGAGGCATGTTACGGTAATAACAATCTATCTTGTCTTAGTGTTCTGTTTTTTTATTGGCTACACTTGCAGGCTCAATTAAGTGAAGCCACCTATCCCATGACTAAGCAAAGGAGGGCGGATGTCTCTTGGCTGAAGAGATCAACTCAAGTTTGGCATTAATCACAATGTATCAAAATGTATATTATAACTATATGCTTACGGTAATTGCTAAGTATGGATGGCTGATTTTATTTGTTGTTTATTGTTTATGGATATGTAATACCAGCAAGGAAAGGCGGTCACTCTTGGATAGATAATTTAACATGTCGTGGTATAATTACAAGATAGGGATGGCAATGGGTCCGCGGGTACCCATTTCACCCGGTCACCCGACCCGCTAAACCGGGTGAAAAACCCGCATAAAACGGGTGAAAAGTGGGTGACGGGTGGAACGGGTACGGGTGCGGGTCGGGTGACGGGTGAACATTTTTCACCATCACCCGACCCGCTCACCCGCATAGATTATATATATATTATATGTTAAATTGTTACTTATTATTCATTCTCCTTCACTCATGATTTTTGTAACCTTAACTAGTGTACAAGGAACATTCATGCTCTGGGTGACTGCGCCATTCTTTATTCTCACCACTCTCGGTAATTTTACAGCCCTAGCATACTTGCTCTACGCAGTTTCTAATTATCTTCACTTAATGTAATTGCAACCCTAACTGGCAAACATGGAACAAAGATGCTCTGTGCCTCTATTTTCTTTCTTCACTCTCGGTAATTTTGAAACCCTAAATGAAAAACAAATAACTTACATGCTCTATGAAGTTTTTCATTCTCTTCACTGAAGCTTATTTCGCAATCCTAACAGGCGAACATTGATCATACATGCTCTGCGCCTCTATTTTCTCTCTTCACTCATGGTAATTTTGCAACCATAATTGGCGAACATGAAACATACATGCTCTGTGCAATATTTCATTATTTTCTCTAAAGTAAATTTTGTAATCCTAACCGGCAAACATAGAACATACATGCTTTGTGTCTCTATTTTCTCTCCACTCACAGTAATTTGCAAACCTTAGTGGCGAACATGGAAAAAGAAAAACAAACGGGTAAATGGGTAAACGGGTTCACCCGCTTCACCCGCGGGTGACGGGTGAGACGGGTGATGGGTGATAAATAACGGGTGACGGGTCGGGTACGGGTGGAGCGGATGAAGTCGGGTGACGGGTGCGGGTGATGGTCCACCCGACCCAAACCCGACCCATTGCCATCCCTATTACAAGAAGACAAAAATACTAATTGCTACAAAGTGCAGCCGATAGTGGGCCACGCACAACTAATTGTCGTCTAAATATGCGGTTGATTATATTTAAATCATGCATGAAAAACTATAAACACATAACACGTTGCATACCCACAACAATGGGGTTCAACAAATCAATCAACACAACAAAACTCGTTAGATCTCTCATTTTGTTCTTTAACCCTTGAGGGTTTCTCCTCTAATGGAGCTCTTTCCTTGTTAGACGACACTTACCCACTAGTCGGGTTACACTTAGTTCCTCTTATTACAAACTGGGATTCATATCCATGATCCACGTACTCCACATACAGCACACATCACATTTTAACGTACATACAACATAACTTTGAGAGGGTCACGTGAGGACACGTACCCGAAATGTGAGTTAGTAATCTCACTAGAGCCTAGGGAATCTTTTTATTCCCATGATGAGCTCGTTATACAATAACTTATTCTTCTACATAGAGAAGACGTGTCACTTATGGTGCGCCGGAAATACTTAGTCCCGAACGCACCGTACACATTAACTTAACTGAGATGTGTCGGTCTCAATATAGTACCGAACACACCGTACATGTCCCCCGGTACCGACGTGAGTCAGTGGAAGCCTTGGTTAAGCTTGAGGGTGATCGAAGACCAAGAAGGAAATCAACCATAATAGAGAGGGAGTTAAAGAAACTGTATACATCAACTCCCAAACAACACGCGCGACCGGAACACTCCGGATTCCTCACCCCCACTAGTATATATATAGTTAAGAGCTCCATTATGGAACCTATCACATCCACACACCATAAGGTATCATAACCGGGTTAAACACACAAGGGAGGTGAACATACTTACACACACAAACAACACACAACTAACTCACGCATAGCCGTGGTTAGAACGTTCCCATGGTTTGGGTCGTTAAATCCTAATACCGAACTCCTATGTGATCCTAGATTTGGTTAGCTAAGGTTTAACACATATTTGAGGTTAAAAGGTATCGGAAACAAATACGCCACATAAATGAATTACTGTAAACTCATTACATGTTTTTATCTTATAAGGTGGCAACATTTTGAAAAACACATTGGCATACAAGCCGGTGTAATCCGGTAGAACACAGGTTGCAAGAAAACCATACCTGTCACCTTGAGGATGGCTAGCCTTACATGGCGACCTCTTAGTCCCGGCTGCCATCTCTACTAGTTCTCGTCCCTATAATTCATTCAATCGAATGGTTAATTACCGTTCTTACTTTCCGGTTAACTAATTTCTTCACATTACAACTTGTTTTACTTTCACATCTAATTACAATTTTCCCCTCTCTTAATTGTCATTATAACTCACCAAACATGTCTTTCCATTTGAGCTTACACTTGTTCATCCCCTTTCTACTCACTAGGGTTCACCACTTAAACCACATTTTCTTTTCTGTTTTTTTAACATGTATGGGTCGACCGACCCACCGACCGACCCAACCCCTGGGTCGGTCCGCTCCAGTAACAATTCCGGGTTTGTAAAATTTGCCCGACCGACCCAAGCTCATTCCGACCGACCCAAAGCCCTCTAGGTCGGTCCATTCCAGAAACAATTTGGTTCTCTGCTTTTAGCCCGACCGACCCACCGACCGACCCAACCCACTGGGTCGTTCGATTCCAGAAACATTTTCTCCCAGTACATTACAGTCCGACCGATCCAGCCAGGGTCGGTCCCTGGGTTGGTCGACTGCAAGAACTTCCCCAAACATTGTCTAAATTGTCTCAAACTTTTCCTCAAGCCTCCTAATGTGTTTTAACACCATTTGGCACACTTAAACCTTAATATAACATCCATCAAACTCATTTTCTAACTCACTTCCCAACTCCTCAACAATTTCTCATTTACATGCAAAATTCCTAACACTTGTAATGTTTTTTTTCCTTAAGTTCCTAAGTGGTAATTTTATACCTATTACATCTACTAACCAAAGTGTTCTCCACCGCATAATAACTACTCCAAAAGCATTATCTTGCTTTCCCTATCATTCCTTTTTCACAACTTCCCAAGTCTTCCTCATAAGTTCATTCTTATCCTTTACAATACATTAGTTTTCCCTTGTTTTCCAAAACTTGCACAAGTCTTAAATACTTCACATAACATAACATTGGTGTGTATGAAACACCCATTTGATCTCTAAATCCTCCAAGACAATGCCCAAGACATCTTAACACTTATGAACACCTTAACTCACTTTCTTTCACCAATTTAAAACCTTAACCATTCCTAGTACAACCTATGTCACCAAACTTCATTTAACCATCTAAAACTCCTTGTTTACTCACCAAATTTTGACATAGCTTCTCTTGTATCACCTTGCACCAAAACACATAGTTTTTCACTTCTATACAATCCAAGAACACTCAATCCCACAATACACATTCTTATACACCAACATATGGTTTTTCATCCTTTAACCATCAAAGACATTCACCTTCACAAGGAATGCTCTTCACTCACAACTAAACCTTTAAACTACACTACATCACAATATAGTGCATAAACTTAAATTGCTTGGCACTTAGGCCCTTAAATTGCATTAATCTTAAACACTGAATTTCCACATTAAATGCCTTCAACCTGCAAATACACACAACAATGCTCTCATGTCCTTTTAGTCCACCTTGTGGATAGTTTTCTATCTCATTTCCCATTGGCTCTTTAGGTTATTTATTAAGCAAATATAGCTCAATTCCCTAGTACATAAAACCACATTAAGAGAGGTCATTTACCTCTTTGTTTTCCAAGCTTTCTCACTTGTTTTCTCTTGTTCTTTCTTGGTTGAAAATCGGCAAGGAGCTTTTATCACTTGACAATCTTCTAACCAATACACATATAAGGGTAATGAGCATTAAGTTTAATACTCAAACTCATAATTAAACCCTAGATTTACATAAGTGTCGTAAAACACTAAAATTGATGTTTACCTTTGGAATTTGAAAGAGAACTTGATTAAGAAGCAAGAGGTGACTCCTCATAGTCCATTGAAGATTGATTCAAGCTAAATGAAGAGCAAGAAAATGCACCATTAAGAGGTGAATTTTCTGCTATACACAAAAATGAAGGGAAACTTTGATTTTTCTTTGATTTTCCTTACCTTGAAGCAAAGGAGAATGACAAGGCATGGAAAGTTGAGCTCAATCTCCTTCAATGAAGATTCTTCATGGCACCAAAATGGAGTTCTTGAAGATTTGAAAAAAGGGAAATGAAGAGCTTGGTCTAAGACAAATGTAGTCTTGAAATTGATTTTGGAGCATGAAATCATAAGTTACAAGTAAAAGAAGATGAAGAATGGAGGTGGACTGTAGCAAAAACGATTTTGGAAGAGAGGATGGAGGTTGAAGACGGTGGGGATGAGTGGGAAGAAGAGAATGAGGTGAGAGGTATTGTTTTGTTAAGATATTTAAACATAAAGGTAACTTTCTTTACTTACCTTTCTTTTCTTCCCTTTAATTAAACTAGTCATGTGTGGTGACTCACCACATTTAAAACCGGCCCCCTTCACCTTATAAGGTAATTTATGGTCTTTGTTGACCATTTAATTAGCTTATGTTGACTTAAGTCAAAACTTGCACTATTTGAGCACTATTCACAAATTAGTGCACATAATTGTGAAAATTTTGATTTCCCATTGATTTAGACTTCCTAATGTGATACTAAGTAGTACACATGTTGATTAAAGAGTAATGATGGACATTTAGCCACTCAAAACTCATTTCCAAGACAATTTTTCAAAAATGTGCTTTAAGACTCCTTAAAGCACATTTTATGTTTTAACTTGTTTTCAAGCTTGGTTTTCTTTATTAATTGATTTAAAATGTTCATTAACATGTTAATAAGGTCTAGGAATGACCTTTAGGTCTTATACAAGGTTACACCAAGTCCTAGAGCAAGTATTAGCTTAAATTGACTTTATGGTGTTTTCTTGTGTTTGGTTTGGTTTAAATTGTCTACCAATGCTTCTTAAGGACTTAATTAGCCTTTTAAAATCATAATTAAGTATTATTAAGTCTTGGTAGGCTCTTTGGGTCCTAACCAAGTTCATTTCAAGCTTAGAGCATGTTTTTGCTCAAACTGCCTTAGTAGTACTTTACTGTGTTTACTATGGTTTAAATTGTTTACTAATGTTTCTAAGACACTTTTTAGCCTTTAAATACCATAGTTTAATATTTTAAAAACATATCAAGGTTTGGGGTATTTCATTCCCGCTCTCGTGTATGGTCTTTAAAACAGCTACGTACCTGTAATGTGATGCCATAAAGGCTCAGCCAACTGCTGGTATGCTAAATGTGATCTTAGACCCGTTTAGGCCACTTAGGTCATTTTATCCATCTTGATTAACATGGGGTTTGTTACATGTTGTTCCGGTTAGATGCTTATAACATAACTGTAAATGCGGAATTTAAACATACAACAAGCATTCCAATGATCACATAACAAGGCATGCTATTACAACAATCATAATTGAATAACGAGTACGAGTCAACATTTAGTTGAGGTCCAGTCAGTCTCACTTGTTCACTTCTGCCATATGAAGCCCCACTTCTAACAATCTCACATAAACATACGGGTGTCATGTTAAAGACAATTCCCCGTTTAACCTTACACTTTAATCTTTTGACAGTAGTCTGGTGCCATCTACAGTGAGTAGGTGGGCTTACTTATCTACAGTGGTAGATGTCCATTAAGGCTGAAGCCTTGGTGCCAACGGTAGCACACTCCGACTAACGCTCGTATCCGGCTCATTAGATAAACAAGAGTAGAACCTAAACGAGTGTTAAACTCTAGTGATCACTATGCGCAACCTGCTAGAACGTATGCAGACCAGGGTTTATTAAACAATGTATCATTAATTATCACACTCTCATAAGTTAGCGTATTTTTATTAGTCTCCTGGAGATTCAGTCTCGTTACTGGAGAAAACACATTTTTATTGGATGCCCTATCGGGTCTTACACGAAACCTAGAAGTCTGTTAGGTGATGTTCAAAGGTCGAGTCATCGCTCTAGAGACGGTTAATACCGGGTCTCTAAACTAAGTTCCTCACTTAGTGTTTTAGCAGTTGTTTACTCTCACAAGATAGTATCCAGAGTCTCTCCCGAAAGTTCATACATAGTTAGGATGGTAATCAGTATCACATGTCCGAACAACGTAAACGCACAATTAATAAACGCTTTGATGATTGGAAAATAAACACATACAAACACAGGCATAATATTATTAATCTTAACATGTAAGCACACATTATGTCCGGAACCCAAGGAAACCCTTAGGGCTTTCAGGCCACACATTCGCATACCGTTCACCAACAATAACGCTAAGGTGATAAGTCACACATGTCCACTAGTGTTCCCGAGCTCGTATCCAGTGGTCCGTACCTCTGTAATATGTTGTTCTAACATCAGTGTCTATATCACGAGACTGCTTAACTATTACAGATAGGTTCTAGCCTTTACCCCGTAGCTAACTCCTTATTTGGTTGTTTGTTTAACTCGAGTTTGTTATTAATTCTTGTGATCTCAGTTTTATGACATACTACAATTTATGTATAGATAATATTCGATACTGCAACAATATTCAGTCTGTAGGAATTATTCTTCTCATACTCTTGCATTAGCGAGGTTAATTGTTTCACACGTTTACGTACACACACCTACATGCGGGCATGACTAATCACATACATTTACTTATGCATACATATAGTATGATTATTCCCATGACTCATTAGACCAAGTTATATCTTCACTTATAGTTGTATAATATCTTGTGTGTGTTGGTTAATTAATCTACTTCGCCTGAAATACCCCTAACCATTAAATAATTAAATAATGGGAAATAAGTATTATTTGGGGGATTATTAAACCCTAAGAAAATATATAAACACTTAGGCGTTTAAAAACGCACCGAAACTCCTTAAGGTCAATAACACGCGCTAAGCCGCACCTTAAGCTAACCAAGTTGTATAAGCTATAAACTCATACCAAGTCAATCAAGGATCATTATATGACCTTTAAAACATAGGACCTCATCAAAAACTGTGTAAAAATACAAAATGCCAGGGAAAGTCAACACACCTCCCTTAAGGCCAGAAAAGCCCCGGAAACACCCGGAAATACTTTATAAGATGAAATAAATCATTACACATCATTAAAAATGCACTATGACACTTTATTGAACATTTAAGATGAAGTCCCCATGCTAAATTCTCAATTAAACGCAAAGTGCTCGGAGGTACCCGTTGGGGGCCCCATAAACCCCTAGGGATGCCCCGGAGAGGTACCGAAGTGGCACAAACTCCTATATAATTCATTCTTAGAGTTCCTACCATCATTATTCATCATTATAAATATAATTCTCGAGCTACTTTTTCAAAAATACATAAAGCGCTCAGAGGAAATTCTTAACGCTCCTGTTTTGCCCCGGGAGGGTCCCGGTAGCCCGGGAATTGTGTCATGAGTTGATATAACCCCTTATAACTCAATGTAACACCTTAACATATCATTATTGACCATAAACAATGTTTATAAACACTTGGAACTTGTAGCAACAACTTATTTTCCAAAATATCCTTAGGAGCACAAAAACACACTTTCGGGTGCCGTAAAAATGCGTTCTACGCTATTACCTTGAAGTTTTGAGGAGCCACGAGTTGGGAATCTTAAATGGGGATGAATTGACCATCTAAATCAATCAAATCCAGTGCTAAACTAATAGCACAACTAGGGCCGAATTTATGGTAAAAAAGTACTATAAATTCAGCATTTTACCTTAAAAACTTTCATCTTTTACCTTGGTATAAATTTACCAAATAAATGTTGTGACTTATAACATGTTACAATATGATCCTAATGTAATATAATGAGACAAAGACCAAGTTAAAAATCAATTCCACATGGGCACACAAGGGGCCATTTTTTTAGCTTGTTTTTTACATGAATTTAGCTTAAAAAATGTCATGTAACATGGTGACTCACCCTTCCACACACCATGTGATATTATAACAAGGGAATATCAGTCTAGGCAGGTCTTCATTGCCGAAAATCTGCAGGAAAACAACAAGGAATATTAGTTTAGGAAAAGCCATGAAATTAAATTCATAAAGTAAATCCTAGATCTACTTTAGGCACATGTTAGTATTAGTCTAATATATGTCAATGAATCAGCTTGTTCTCCACCCAAGGATGCCGAAAATGACCAAGGAAAGATGAGTGTGCTTGCTGTTTAATAATCAAAGAAAGACACCTACCTAACTAAACTTAATTCCTTGTCTTCAATAAACAAAAATCAAATGACTACCTACAGCACATTGCCGTGAGCCTACAAGGAAAACAAGACAACATTAGCATGGGTAATTCAACATAGAAAATGTAAAAGAAATACCTTACCTAATTTCCAAGCATTCTTGCCATGTCACCTTGTTTCAAGTGGCTTACAAAGTCATTCTTTTTCCCCTCCATATGGCCGAAAGCATGGCTGTTTGTGGAGCCTTTATGGAGCCAAGAGTCAAGCCAATAAACTAAGGAAACTTTTAGCCAACTTTGACATTATTGTGTCAAGATTCCTTCCTTGCCTATTCTCTTAATTCCATATGTGAGCTAGCATTCTCTTTGCTCCTCACTTGGCCGATTTTGGTAAGGCTCTCTTCTCTCTCGTTTCTTTCTTCCTTAGTCATCTTCTTCTTGTGAGCTTCAAGCTCCATTGATGGAGATTTAACCTTAAACTCCATTTTTGTGTCAAATTCCTAGCAACTTCCATGAATTCTTGAAGCAAGAATCATCCTAGCAACCTTGCAAGATTTCGCCAAGCATTTGTACTCCAAGGAGTTGTCTTGATTCAACATCAACCAAGGAGTAATCAAGGTTAATCTAAGGTATTTTCATGTTTGAAAATCCTAGTAAATACCTAAGCTCATGTCTGAAAATTTTAGCTTTTAAATCAATTTTCTCTTCATCATTTCATGAAGGAAACTTGGATCTCCAATCATCCTAAGGTGTACTGAAAATTCCTTGACAAATACCTAAGGTAAACTCTTATAAACTACTCCAAATCTTACTTAGGAATCCTTGTGAGAAGTCTAACACTTGGATCTCCTAAATCTATGTATGGAGGCCGAAAATTCTACACCAAGATACCATTGAAGGAGCTTGGAATTCAAGAGGAAATCAAGTACAAGAATCACCTTGATTTAAGGAGTAAGTTTCTTTAATGAAATCTATTAAGTTTAAGTTTGATTTAAGCTTCAAACTTTAGTATAAACTTATGTACATCCCTTAATAAAATTAGAGCCGAAAACTATAGGTTATATTACCATGGAAATAATTTATAACATACAAGGTAAGATTATTACCTTAAGATAAGTTTTGTGTCACAAAATAAAGTTATGATGCCTAAATATTCAGGCCGAATTGTCTAGGAGTTAAATGCTCTATTTTGAGCTTATAATCATTCTAAGTCATTAGCATAATTTTTAGAAGTGTTATATGGCTTATATGCATTTATATATACTTATCATAAGATATAAATCAAGTTTTAAAATCATATGGTAAGTTAATATTAAAACCGAGAACAAAATGGTTCATTTAGTGATTTTTGAAGAATATAAGTATATTAGCTTATATTATAAATTTTGGGAATATTAAAAATAGCTACAAGTATTTAAATGGCTAATTTATTAAGTTATGTGGCTAAATTGTAAATTTTGGAAAGTATAGTGTACTAAATGGTATTGCCGAGAGTTAAAGGATTTATTGACATAATTATGATATATATAAGGTAGGAATTAATGTTATGAATTTTGGTTAAATTAAACAAGTGTTTAAGTGTTAAAATAACATTTTATAAAGTTTTAGGGCTATTTGGTAATTTCTAGAAAATATAGTGTAAAACCAATTACATATGATTTTCTGGGTATATTAAAGTACTAATTATGAAATTAGGCTTTGGTCAAAGTGTTGACCAAAAACTTTGGGTTAAAATGATTTATGACATAAAATATTAAGTTTATAAAAGTTTGGGGTGAAAATGTAATTTATAAAAGTTGATGTGTAAAACCGATTTTTATAGCGCGGAATCATGAATTATAGAAAGATAAGGGTCATTTTGTTTAAGATAATTAAATATTTAAACTATAGTTTATAGTTAATATGTAACTTATATAAGTTTTGGGGTTAAAATGCAATTATAAGAAAATTGTTGCCAAAGCCCAAATATATAGTGGCTATATGGTAATTTGCGAAAGTTAGTGAGTTCAATATATAAATACCGAATTTATAAGGTTGGTTTTGTGGTTTAATAAAGTAAGGAATTAAAACTAAGAATATAATGTATTATGGAGTATAATGTAAAGTTTATAAAATAATGGTGGTTATAATGAAAATAACCAAATTATTGTATTAATATATAGAATAAGTTGGAAACAATTATTAGTATATAGATTAAAGAGATAGGTAGAAACTCATTATCACATGTAGTTACTACATAAAATAACGAACTGTTAAACTACCTCGAACCACTGTTTAAATAACAGGGAAGAATAAGGAACATACGGGGTAAGTATACTACGAGTATTAGTTCTGTATCAACAGTAATGTAATGGTTAGTGCTAGTTGTATTAACGTTACCCGGTATTTGCATGTACATATACAGCGTTACGGGGAGAAACTACTAAGCGTGAACTGTCAAGCTAGCAATTTCATGGTGAACGGTATGTTCATTGTGTGTCTGAATGTCCTAAGGATTTTCCTGAGGTCCAAACATTGTGTGTTTTAATTGCTAAGAGCGATATCTGTGATTTATGTATATGACTTGTATACTGTATTGCTCGACACCATTGCGTTTTATTTACGCGAACGTCTTATGACTGGAAGTTTATACATCTAAACTCAAACAAGACTAGATGGCCTTTAGGTATTACAAGAACCTAACTGACGGTCAATTGTCATAGTCTTAACTCAAGGATTGGATCTTGTGTCATTGATTAAAGGGCTAACTTCAAAGAGAGGATTCCAGTTAGTTTCAACTATCTGGTTGCGCAGCGTGATCACTACGAGGGACTACTATCAAGAGTCACTCAAGGGAATTCATCTTCCACATTCGATGATGGCAGAGGGCACTACTGTTGGTGCAGGCTTCAGCCGAATGGATGCCTGTAAGGCAAACAAGGAATCCAGGACCATAGGGTCAGCTAGCAACGGTTCCATTGGAACCCAGGGGACTACTGTCCATTAACAAGTTATTAAGGTTGTCCTAACATGACGCCCGAGGTGGAAATTAATTGGAAGGTTAAGTGGTTGGTTAAAAAGGATAAGGGCCATGAGGCCAACTAACAAGTACGGTTAATTAATACGCGTATCTTGTTTGGTATTGGTTACTGATGTTGGTTGTGGATTACTGGTTATTGGTATTGGTTATTGATTATTGGTATTGGTTATGTAATATTGTTGGATGAATTGTTATGTGTTTTATTTAAACATTTACAGTTGTTATTATTATTGTAAACCGGTACAGCATGTAATGAATCTAAAATCAGATGGCTAAACGACTTAAGGGATACAAATGATTTAAGACTACATTTAGCATACCAGCATATAGTTTGTTTTAGCCCTTCAGTGGGCCAAACATTTCAGGTTACTGAAGGAAGACACGAAACCGAAGAGCGGGACGCGGGTAGTTGATGCATTTTCAA
>CM041780.1:156053003-156079732 GCA_023374045.1 Limonium bicolor
CCCCCCCCCCCCCCCCCCCCCCCCCCCCTACACACACACACACAATCAGTGTTAATCTTGGGCATGCTAGAGGGGTATGAATTAGAGAGTAAATTGTTTGCCTTTGAGGGCTGATTGATTTCTTCCTTGGTTGCAGGAGTTGACCCCGAACCAGCTCCAAGATGGTAAGATCATTCATTCCAGGATGTCAGATTTCATTTTTGACAGTTTCCCATGATGTTATATTATTACTCTGATATGAAAACATAAGAAACTAGAATGATACCGATACCATGCATTTTAAATGTGGATCAGTTGTGAGTATATAGCCACATAGATCTGACATTGCTTATAACATTTATTGAAGCCCTTAGGAAGACATTTTCATTAACAAAGAGGAAAGGGAAGCTTCGAAAGGCATGGGATGGAAGTAAAGTCATCTATAATGTAGCATCATGGAGTGCAACGGCAATTGGGTGAGCTAAGTTTCATATAGTTATTGTTCCTGGTGAAGGCTTTACACTTGGAAAGATATGATTATTCTGTCCTTTTGAAATGTTCTTCTAACTGTTATTTCGGGGTACAGGATTTACCAGAATCCAGCTCTTCTTAGAGCAGCCTCAACCGCGTTCTGGACTTCATGCCGTGTCATATCAAAGCTCTTCTAATTTATTAGCTTTCCGCAGCCTGTCCTCTGCTTTGTAAAAATTAAGTTACTGATGATGATTATCTGCTTCCTTCTTCAATAGTTTGCTTCGTTGTGAAAGTTTGCCAGCCATTCTAGCCAATGTTTACGTGTTAAAGCCCCACATAATTGTCACTTCTTAACATTCTTTGTGAGATAGATTGATCGATTGGTTTGGACTATCTGAAATCATGTAAATATTTCTCTTGTATTCTGTACATAGTTATTTGTTCAGTTTACGGCATCTTGCTGTTTAGCCATTAAAATATCCTTCTCAATGTGTTTGCGGAACTGCCAGTTGTTTAGAATGTTGTTTGCGTCTCCAAGTAACCTTAAAAACGTTCAAGTTATTAGACAATCGTCACCAATAAGAAAGCTTGCATCAGTTTCATATTTCCCACTGTTCTCAATTGAACTTTTTTTTTTATATATGAATTTTCAGTCGTATTTCGTTAATTCTTTTTCCTCTTCTTCCCATCATTGGCCTCGAATCTTAATTTTGATTTTACCCATCCGTGTGTAATAGAGGCTTGACAGTGCTGAGTAGGAAGGAACATGTAAGAAAAGAACGGGGGAGAAAAGGAGATAGAATATGAAAAAAAAAAAAGAGAGAGAGATGGTGAAGGTTTTAGAGCGAGCTCAAATCCTCAATGTTTGAAAGAGAGTTTACATTCACACGGTACGTTTTTCTTAGGCGAATCTCCCTATGTTTGTTGAATTGATAGTATAAAGAAAAAAAGGCGATTCTTTTTTTTTTGGACCAATATATGATCATTCATAACAAGATCAACTAAGACCGGCTAGAGCCAAGATTTACAACCGTTGTACACAAGTAAGATCCCTAAGGGATGGCTAGACTACTAGTAGTAAAAGAGGCCTCATGGGCTATTGCAGAAGTAGATAGGTTAGCCAAGATATTTAAATTGAAC
Source organism: Limonium bicolor (assembly GCA_023374045.1). NCBI lineage: Eukaryota > Viridiplantae > Streptophyta > Magnoliopsida > Caryophyllales > Plumbaginaceae > Limonium > Limonium bicolor. The sequence continues at coordinate 156,054,597 of CM041780.1, forward strand.
CGATTACCAGTGAAACCACATAACCAAAGGTTAGGGAACCAACCCAAAAAACTGACATCCAAAACCAATAAGATAGTAGAGCAACTAATAAAGATCTCACGGGTAAACAAAAAGAGCAAAGAGAAGTACTTGTCTTACAAATACTTCCCGTAAGAACTACTTATCTGAGTTAAATCCTAAAGATAAAGACTAAATAAGACCAATTTCTTCATAATCACTTCGCCAATCCACCTATGTCGGCAACCGATAACTTTAAAAGCCTTCATGGAATCCTTTGGTGAAAAGAAGCTCCATATGCATTGGTGAAATCGATGAAAGTCATATCCATACAAGCAAGATCGAGCTTGCCTGATTGGACATGCAAAAGCGAAACCTCTTCGAAGGAGGAAAGAGAGCACAAGACCGATGATTTAAGGCTAAGAAAGAAAACTTATGGCAAGGGGCAAGGCAAGAGGTAAGGTGCCAACATGGAGGAAACAACAACAAAAGAAAGATGAAAAGAGAAAAATTAGGAGAGGGGAGAGAGCACTCCCCCTCACTCTGTCATCAACTGTGGTTGGTTTTGTATTGAGAAGTCGAAGAGACATTTGAATTGTCGATTCAATGGTGCAATATGAGCTGGACCAAAATGCAGATCTTTCTTCTTTTCCTAGTGATTTAAGTTCATTATTTTCTTACACTGTTTTTCTAAGGTGAGACTAGAAAGTATGGCTTCTCTGGGAGGCTTCCATTAGGAAATTATTTTTCTTTTCATCTTTCCAATTTACATGTGTTTAGAATTTGCTTTCTTTTTCCCTTACCAAAATGATAAAATGTTATCGCTTCAAGTCACAGAATGACCAACCAGGTCAGGTTCATGTGGCTATAATTTGAATATAAAACATTTGATTGGTCAGATGTAAAAAATTTAGTTGTCTGACCAAAGTTAAAAATGCAGTTACTAATGTTTTATTATAATAGTATGGATCTTTGTAAGATTGGCTTTGTTTGGAAGCCCATATGTTGTTGGTTTGAACAAAGTTGGTTCATGATTTGTTCCCGGTTTATCTTCTTACTCTTTCCAAGATTTGGCGTTGATCTCCTTAAACGTATAGTAATGTATTATAGAGCTGACAGTTCGGGTCAATCAGTTCGGTTCGGTTCGGGTTGGATCAGGTAGGGTGAATTCGGTTTGCTCGGGTTGAGTTTGGTTTGTTGAAATTTCGGGTCGGTTTGGATCGGCATGAGTGCCTTTCGATTTGGTTGACTTTCGGCTAGGGTGACTTCGGGTTGGGTAACTTTCGGTTCGGGTTAGCCTTTGGGTTGTTCAGATTTTTCTGGTCAGTAGTCTAATTCGGGTCAATTATTCGGTTAAATACGGTTGACATTACAGAATCTAGCAACTTAATAATCATGATATGTAAATTTGACTTGAATCAGTCTCAACAAGTATAAATGCATATAAAAGATTAATTTAACAAATAATTATAATTGCATCATGTTATACATCAGTAACCCACTCTTAACTTAACTTAACATAATTATTGACGTAGTTTTAGTTTATTTAGTAGTTTCATTATTTATGGAGTATAAATAAGGTATGTTTGTGGATAGGTATTAAACTAGTATCAAAGTGAGGTAACTTGTTTTTTCAATCTATTAGTGGTGACTACTTCGGCACCCCTCCTATTTGTGAGCGTAACATGCCCTTTTTCCTTAATCCAATTATAACTTGAGATGTGGAATATTATACTTATATCATTTTTAGATTATAAATAGGTTTTAATTTATTAACTTGTTCTTTAGTTAACTTAACTTAACTGAAAATAGAAACAATTTATTAAATATTTAGAAATTAGTAACTTCCCACCTTAATATTATATACATCAATGGTCTTTTTTTTTCTTCACCAACCTATTGAATAGAAGATTTTAGTTTAATACAGCTTTTGAAAAAACATAAGACTAAATTTACTAGTGATTTTGTATCATTGAAGAAAGCTTTTATAAACAAAATATATACATAGATAAATGAATAAAAAGATAAATTAAATACATATTTATATTTCATTAACAAAAAATAAAGAAAACACTAAACAAAGTTTCAGGACAAACCTTTGAACTTTTATTTTAAAAATAAATCTCTAATGACTCACAGATTACCTAATAACTATACTTGCTTTTTTTTCTTTGTTTTTCTACTTAATTTAATTTTTAATTGAACTCAATTTTTTGGAATTGATACCTAACTTTGCTTATAAATAATTGGGAAAATTACATCCCCCACCCACGACCTTTGACCGAATTACAAAAACCACCCATGAGGTTTAGGTATTTAAATTGCCCACCCCTCACTTTCTCCCAGTTTATCATCCGTCATCTTTTTTTAATTTCCGTTAATAGTGGCTGCTGACATGGCTCACTAATACACGTCATTCCCTAATCCCTGATTACCCTTTCACGTATTACTCCCCTGCTCTCTGATATTCTTCTCTCGATTCACTCCACTGCTGCGCTGTTCTTCGATTCACTCCACTGCTGTTCTTCGATTCGCTGCGCTCTTGAACTCAGAGAGAGTTCTCCTCTCAGGTTACGAGTCTCTATCTTGTCGCTTTCATTGCTGCCCCCTTACTCTGTCCCTTTGCGAAATGTTTGTCGATTTGTTGCTGGAAGTAGTTGTCGACACTCATAAACCCTAGAAATTCATTTCTGGAAACTGATTACTGATTCTCTTATGATGTGGCTCATTGTGCGACACTTTGTCGCTTTCATTGCTGCGCCCTTACTCTGTCCGATGCGCCCTTACTCTGTCCCTTTGTGAAATGTCTGTCGTGTGACTCTTAAAAACTTCTGGAAACTCATTCTCTGATGCAGTGACTTTTACTGTCGTGTAAACTAATTATTTAGCCCTCTTAGTGGTTCTAGTTCTGATATTAAATTTTGTGTGTTTTTTGTGATGGGTAAAGATTGCTACTGCTGTCTGAATGTAGTCGTTGATATTGTGTTTGCAGAGATGGAGGAGTTCTATCTTGATTTCATGTATGAGGGTGCTCGTTACAAGGTTGGGATGCCCTTTGACCCTGACATGTATTCGACGATAGAGATGGTCAATGATTTTCTTGATACCCTTAAGAAGCATAGCAACGCCAGAGTACCACGAAACCCTATGTTTTTCTACCAGCACCCAAAAAGTCGGAAGAACATAGAGATACTGTGTGATAGACAGCTTCTGAGTATGCTTTCGTTGTTTCACGACAAGGAAACAATTGAAAGGAGGTTAAGGTGATTGAGACAACTTCAAATTTTGTTGAGTCATTCAACAGCAAGTTGTCTGGAATGAGGAGCAGCCCTATCTTTGCACTCTTGGAAAGCTTAAGACGCACTCTGATGAAGAAAATAAATGCAAGAAGGGAATCAATAAACAAGATGAATGGACGAATCACACCCTATGCAAGGAAGATGCTGTATAAAAACACTAAGGCCGGGTCCAGATGTGGCCTAACAGCAAGCAGTGAGTCTGAGTTCTGTTTTGATTCAAAATCTCTCTGTTTTGAATTTCTGTTTTTGATTCAAGGTCCTTTTCGGTTTCTGTTTTTGGTTTACAGTTTCTGTTTTTGATTTAAGTTCATGTTTCTGTTTGATTTAAGTATTTGTAATGATTTCCACATTTAAGTTTCTGTTTTTCTGTCTGTATATCAGTTTATTTAAGTTTCATTTCTGTATCCAATTACCAGGTTCTGTCTGTATACCAGTTTCTGTCTGTATATCAGTTGATTTAAGTTTCTGTTTTGCTTACCGGTTTCTGTTTTGCTTACCAGTTGCTCCACTGTCTCTACTTACCAGTTTCTGTTTTTGATTTAAGTATGGCTACTTACCTGTTTCTGTTTTTGATAAAAGTATGGCTGCTTACCAGTTTCTGTTTTGAATACCAGTTTATTTAAGTTTCTGTTTGGTGTTTCTGTTTCTGTCCATTTATGCTTCTGTTGTTTTCTGTTTATGTACACGTATTCTTATGAAGAAAATAAGCTCAATTGCAATTTGTTGCTGCAATTAATCTCAGACAATGTCGTGTCTGGTAGATGCAAAATACAACTGCTTTGACTGTCATTACAAGCTAAGGAGTACACAACTCAACTCACTAGCACATTCTACACTACTAACTAAACTACATGATACAGATTACATATAACTGTGAATCACTAACTACACTAATTTCAGAAACAACAGTAGAACAACAACAACAATTACATACGAAATAGTAATTAGCTTGGTAACTTCAGCCTTCAGCTCGACTCCATCTCTATGAAGAATCATCTTCATCTCCATCATATCATCTCTAAGTTGACACAGTTGACGTTGAATTATCATGTCGGCGTTGGGGTCATTCGAGTTGACTTCCCCACTATAAATTTCAGGCCGCAGAAGATGCCGATTATCCTCCACTTCATACCACCACTTGAATATACCATTACCACAATCACATTTATAAAACAATTTTCCGGGGTTGTCAATTGTCTCCGCAACAAACAAACAAGCATTCTTCTTGCAACGACACTTCACATTGACAAATGTAAAGCGGCTCTCACTGTTTCGGTTGTTGGACGATGACATATTACTGAAACAACTACAAACTATCAGCAATACGTGAGCACATGAAACACAAACAAATTGAACATTAAAGAGCTCAGATTGGGAATGTTGCCCCCATCATCATAGCTATGAAAAGTGATTCCAGCAGATTATATGTCAATGTGGAGCAACTGCACTTCTTTCGAATTGGGAAGGAGCAACCTAGGGTATGCTAGCGGCTTCTTCAGAACAAAGAAACAACACCAGACAACACACCAACATCACTTCAACTACCCAATTGACAGAGAAACTGCTGCCACTTCAACACAATTGACAATCAGCTATCAGAACTAGAACCACTAAGAGGGCTAATTAAAATCATGACACTCATCATTAAAACTACACATATAGTGTAAAGATTATGCAGAAATCAGTTTCCAGAAATGAGGGTCACACGGCAGTACAAGCCACAAAATAAGAGAATCAGTGCCGACAACCAGTTCCAGTCACAAAGCGCCAACAGGAACTCAAGAAATACAAGCCACACAATTGGCAAAGCGACGAACCAAATCATTTTCCAGAAATGAATTTCTAGGGTTCATGAGTGTCGACAACCAGTTCCAGTAACATAAGCCACACATTTTGCAAAGCGACGAACCGATTCAGTTTCCAGAAATGAATTTCTAGGGTTTATGAGTGTCGATTACTACTACCAGTAACAAATCGACACACATTTCGCAAAGGGACAGAGTAAGGGCACAACGATGAAAGCGATAAAGAGTCGCACAATGCAATCAAGATAGAGACTCGTAACCTGCGAGGAGAACTCTCTCTGAGTTCAAGAGGGCGCAGCGAATCGAAGAACAGCAGTGGAGTGAATCGAAGCGGAGAAGAATAGCAGAGAGTAATAAATCGAAGCGGGGAAGAATAGCAGAGAGCAGAGAGTAATACGTGAAAGGAACTAGGGATTCTGATTTTATTCTCCTCCTGGGTTAGGGATTTAGAAGAATTAGTATTAGTGTGACAAGTCAGCATACTACACCGCCAATGTTATAAAGCCATGTGGAGTCTACAGCCATGTCAGCAGCCACTATTAACGGAAATTACAAAAAGATGACGGATGATAAACTGGGAGAAAGTGAGGGGTGGGCAATTTAAATACCTAAACCTCATGGGTGGTTTTTGTAATTCGGTCAAAGGTCGTGGGTGGGGGATGTAATTATCCCTAAATAATTTTAGTTGAGTTAATGAAGTTCTTCTTTTACGGGTTCTTTTCACATCCTTAAAGTAAATTTGGCAATCGGCTGATTGATATTCATCTCTTTTTGGACAAAAATCCCATGATACTTTATTGTAAACACTTTTTGGTATTTTAATGTTATGGTACTAGAGTTTCGGTATAATGGTAGCATTGTGGGGCATTGTTTAGTGTTGTGTAATACAAATACTAAATACTGATTTGTATTCAAAATAGAGATCTGGTATGAACATTCAGTTTCATCCTCATTATCTCCTATGATTAATGTAATATACTCTTTCAGGTCACATTGGCTATATTCATACGGTCACACTGGATTTGGTTTGTGTTCGATTCGGTTGGTTTCGGTTCGTGTCACTTCGGATTTTGGGTCATCGTTGGGTTATGGGTGACTTCGATTTGGTTGATTTTGGTTTGAATGACTTTGGTTTGGATAGATGTGGATTGTGGTTAATTCTCGGTTTTACAATAATACGACTCGGTTTGGTTCGGATCGGTTTGTTTCAGATTTTGGGTCATTTTTTAAGTTATAGTTTTCAGTTGAGATTCAGATTCGGATCGGATTGGTTTGGTTCTGTTTTTTGGGTCACTTTTGCCAGGTCTAAATATTACCCTTCCTGGTAAATTGTTTCCAGATGTAATTAAAAAAACCATTTAAGAAAAATTACAAATGTGAAGAAGCTGCCACTTAACCATCACTGCAAACGTTTTGATTGTTCAAAAGCAAAGATCATAGGTATATTGCTTAAAAAAGTGAACTCTTTTATTGCAAAACCTCTAGGCTCTAATATAGGTTGCGATTCGAAAACAAGCGGACTACCTGACAAAGATCCACCACCTCCAACCACATGTCTTTGTTCCTTCTTCTGAATCATAATCTCCAAAAACAAGGACATCATCCAATGACGAATTTCACAACTTCACTGTATTAAAAACCCTATGAAATATACATCCCTTTGTTCTTAAAATTGCAGAGCTTCGTCAGGTCAAAGGACCATTGTTGACATAAGTTACCTCAGAATTGGAGAAGTTAGGTTTCAATATTTCAAGACCAGCAACAAAACCAATATTTAGAGCAACCTGCCACCGAGTCATCACCCGAAAGAGTCGGCTGTGTTTCTGGTTTTCTTAGAGCATGGGATTAGGTGAGTGTTACAGAAATAATATGTTCCATATATAGCGTGATGTTATATCAGTAATTGTACTGGATTGTTGTTATTTTGATAGCACAGTTAGTTAGTATTGGTTACACAGCCTGTATACTTTCTCATATAAAAGCTACAGCTATAACAGAAATAATACACATCATCATTCATTGTCAAACTTGTCTCTTCCCGTCTCCCGCTCTGTGGTTGCCTTCTTCGTGATCAGCCACCAGGTTAGCAGAGTTGTTGTTTAGTTGAACATTAGCTCTCTCTTCTCCCAATCTATCCACTCACGTTACTATCTTGTAACAAAGGTATCAGTATTCCAGACGATCCTCTCATTCATGGCAGAAACGTAACGCACAACTGATTCGAGATGCAGTGAAAGAAATAGAAGCATCGCTGCAACCTCAGATTCTTGCCATGTTTCAAGAGCAGAATTCGAGAATTGATAAGCACATCGCCGATATGTTTGAAGCGATGCGTTTACAGACCGCGGCGATTTCTGAAAGAACTTCTTCTGCTCAAGAACGTTCTTCCACAGATACGCCAACGAGGAAAGGTCCTTATTCTGGAGTTACGAGGCTTGCGAAGCTTGATTTCCCACGCTTCAATGGAGATCGCGTCAAGGACTGGCTATGTAAGATAGAACAATTCTTTTCTATTGATCATACGCCTAAGGAACTTAAGGTGGGATTGGCATCGATTCACTTCGATGCTCATGCTGCTACTTGGCATCAATCGGTAGTACAGTCCGAATCTGGTCAACTACTTCTGCAAGATTGGCCGACATACAAGGAATTAGTTTGTGAAAGATTCGGTGAAGTTTTGGATGATCCAATAGCAGAAATGAAGGCATTACAAGAAACTGACGGAATCATCGATTACCACAGCAGGTTCGAATTAATTCGAACGCGGCTTAATTTCTCGGAAGAATATCTTGTGAGCGCCTATCTTGCGGGATTGCGAACAGACACATAAATGCATGTCCGAATGTTCCAAACCAAGTCTATCCGCCATTGTTTGTTGCTTGGACGACTGTACGAGCAAGCGCACCCTAAGAAATCCAATTCCAACAGTTGGCAACCTTCCACGTCAAAAGTTACTCCAGTTATTCCTCCGTCGAAGGGAATATTGCCGATTCCAAAGGAAATTGGGGATAAACGGGATCAAGCGAGTAAGAGCAAGGAGTTAATCGCCCCGCATAAATTCCTTACTCCAGCGCAAATGAACGATCGTCGTGCACAAGGATTGTGCTATTACTGTGACGAAAAATATACTCCTGGTCACTATTTGAAGCACAAAAAAGCCCAATTATACTTACTCGATGGCGACGATGAAGATGACGACCAATCGGTTGATGAAACTCCAGCTACACAGTTAGATGACGAACCGCATAGATCTGTGAATGCTTTATCAGGAACCGCTACCTTTCGTACAATGCGTGTGAAAGGAATGCATTATCGACGACCATTATTCATCCTGATAGATTCCGGAAGCACTCATAATTTTCTGGACAGGTCAGTGGCTGAGAAACTGGGGTGCAAGATTACTGCGACTGAGAATACTTCAGTCTCTGTGGCAGATGGAAATACTCTGCAGGTGATTGGTAAAGTGGAAAGATTCACTTGGAATTTTCAAGGTGTTGAGTTCAAAGCAGATTTCTTGTTAATTCCTTTGGGATGTTGTGACATGGTTTTGGGAGTGCAGTGGTTGGTGGATTTGGGAGCTATTGAGTGGGACTTTAAAAATCTGGTTATGTCTTTCCAGATGGGAAACAGAAAGTTGGTATTGTCTGGGATTAAGAGTGGTTCTGTGCGGGAGGGTAAGGCCAAAAGGATTGATAAATGGTCTTGTGAGGGTGCACAATTCTCCATGATTAGCGTCAGCATGTTAAGAGCAGATGAACAACCAGTAGGAAAACCGGAAACTTTTCCTGCAATTGAAGCTTTGCTTCACGAGTTCCAGGATGTATTTGAGGAGCCTATTCATCTCCCACCTTTCAGACCTGGTTTTAATCATAAAATTCCTCTCCTTTTGTTCTAATCCTATCAATCTCCGTCCATATCGTTATTCTGTACAACAGAAAAATGAGATTGATAAAATTGTCAGAGACATGTTGAATCAAGGTACTATCCAGCCCAGATCAAGCTCTTATTCTTCACCTGTGGTTTTGGTAAAGAAAAAAGATGGTTCTTGGAGGCTTTGTGTGGATTATCGGAAATTGAACAGCATTACCATAAAGGATCGATTTCCTATTCCTTTGATTGGGGACTTGATGGATGAGCTTGGCGGTTCCAAGATATTTTCAAAGATTGATCTAAGGGCTGGCTATCATCAAGTTCGAATTCATCAGGATGACATTCATAAGACTGCATTTAAGACTCATTCAGGACACTTCGAGTACTTAGTCATGTCTTTCGGTCTTACAAACGCACCTGCGACCTTCCAGGGACTGATGAACTCCACTTTTGCTGCTTACTTGCGCAAGTTTATACTCATTTTTTTTATGATATTCTGGTGTACAGCCCTACCTTGGAGGAACACATTGATCATCTTCGACAAACTCTTCTTACCATGCGTGAACACCAGTTGTTTGCTAAGAAGAGTAAATGTTATTTTGCTGCTGATAAGGTGGAATACTTGGGGCATTTTATCTCTGCAGAAGGAATATCCACTGATCCACAAAAGGTGTAAGCTGTAGCATCTTGGCCTATCCCTAAAAACCTTAAGCAGTTGCGTGGGTTCTTAGGATTGGCGGGTTATTACCGTCGTTTTGTCAAAAACTTTGGCACAATAGCGCACCCATTAACCGCTCTGACTAAGAAGAATGCATTTTTCTGGTCTGATGATGCAACAGCAGCATTTGAACAACTCAAGACCGCACTTTGCCAAGCTCCAGTTTTAGCCCTTCCTCAGTTTGACAAACCGTTTTTGGTAGAGACTGATGCTAGTGGTTCTGGGATTGGTGCTGTCTTAATGCAAGAGGGACACCCTCTGGATTATATAAGCAGACATTTACAAGGTAAGCAACTGCATCTTTCTATCTATGAAAAGGAATTGCTTGCGGTTGTATTTGCTGTGCAAAAGTGGCGTCACTACCTCCTTCCTAACCATTTTATTATACGCACTGATCAACTGAGTTTGAAGTATTTACTGGAGCAACGATTAAATACTCCAGTACAACAACAGTGGCTGCCCAAATTGCTTGAGTTCGATTATGAAATACAGTATCGCGCAGGCAAGGAAAACCTTGCTGCTGATGCTCTTTCAAGAATGGAAGGGTCTGAGATATTAAGCATGTCGCTTTCTGTGATTGAATCTGATTTGTTACAGACAATCAAAGATGCGTATGAAACAGACCCTGCCATTAAGTTGATCATTGATGATTTACAGAGGGACAAGAACAGTCATAAATATTTTGTTTGGAGTCAAGGATTACTCCGCAGAAAAGCTAAGTTGGTTATTCCAGCTGTTGCGGCTATCCGCCAGAAGATTTTGCAATGGTTACATTCTTCTGTTATTGGTGGACACTCAGGAAGAGATGCTACGCATCAGAGAATTAAATCCTTGTTCTATTGGAAAGGAATGTCTAAGGACATACAGGCGTTTATTAGGGCATGTGACGTTTGTCAGCGTTGCAAAACTGAAACAGTCGCTTACCCAGGGTTACTGCAACCTCTTCCAATTCCAACTGAGATTTGGCAGGACATCTCAATGGATTTTATTGATGCTCTTCCTCTGTCTTTCGGTAAAACTGTTATATTTGTTGTAGTGGACAGATTAAGCAAATCAGCACACTTTACTGCTCTCAGCCACCCTTATACTGCAGTTTCTGTTGCTCAAGCTTATCTGGATAACATCTATAAGCTTCATGGTTTTCCCAGATCAATAACCAGTGACAGGGATGCGGTATTTCTCAGTGAATTCTGGAAGGAGTTATTTTCTGTACACGGTGTTGCGTTAAATTTTTCGTCTGCCTATCATCCACAATCTGATGGTCAGACAGAAATTGTTAATCGCACCTTGGAAACATATCTGAGATGTATGTGCAGTGATCGTCCTCACATGTGGAGTAAATTTTTACCCCTTGCTGAGTTTTGGTACAATACTTCTTACCACACAGCAACCCAAATGACACCTTTTGAGATTGTCTATGGTCAGTCACCTCCTCAACATTTGCCTTACTTACCGGGTGAATCGAAGATAGCTGTGGTGGATAAGAGTTTACAGGATCGTGAGAATATGATTCAAGTACTCAGATTCCATTTGCTTCGTGCTCAACACCGTATGGAACAGCAGAGCAATAGTCATCGTACTGACAGAACTTTTGATATTGGGGATCGAGTTTTTGTTAAACTGCAGCCATACCGACAACATTCGTTGATCTTCCGTCGCAATCAAAAACTCTCTCCCAAATATTTTGGGCCTTTTACCGTCATTGACAGATGTGGGAGCTCTGCGTATAAGCTTGATTTGCCATCTACTACATCTATCCACAATGTATTTCATGTCTCTCAATTAAAACTGTACATTGGTGATGCGACAGTCTCTCCTACACTACCCTCTAATGTTTCTGATGCTCTGATGAGCCGGAGCGCATTCTTGATAGGAAAATGGTAAATCGTCAAGGTAAAGCGGCAACCAAAGTCTTGATTAAATGGTCTAACAGACCAGAGGAGGAAGCAACATGGGAATTCTTTTACGACTTACTTAGAAGATTTCCAAACTTTAAACCTTGAGGTCAAGGTTTTCTTGGGAGGGAAGATCTGTTACAGAAATAATATGTTCCATATATAGTGTGATGTTATATCTGTAATTGTACTGGGTTGTTGTTATTTTGATAGCACAGTTAGTTAGTATTGGTTACACAGCCTGTATACTCTCTCATATAAAAGCTACAGCTATAACAGAAATAATACACATCATCATTCATCGTCAAACTTGTCTCTTCCCGTCTCCCGCTCTGTGGTTGCCTTCTTCGTGATCAGCCACCAGGTTAGCAGAGTTGCTGTTTAGTTGAACATTAGCTCTCTCTTCTCCTAATCTATCCACTCACGTTACTATCTTGTAACAGTGAGGTTCCGGTGTGCTTTCTTTTTTAGCAGAAGAGGGTTATTGTGTGTTAATTTCCGTGCTTACTGGTATAACAATCTTTTGGTGTGAATTTTGTAAGAATGATGGATGTACAACATGTTTTTAAAGGTGGAAGGGTCTAGCGAAGAGAGGTGGGAGACATCGTTCAGAAGATGCATATATAATGATGACTATATATCTATACTTCTCATTATAAATCCAATAAAGATCATTTGGGAAGACCATGTACTAAAGAACCGCCCCAGCCTCGTGCCCTCCAACGCTAGGAAAAAAAAGAACTTTCTCCTCTAAAATAGTAATTTCCTCCTTCACTAAGACAAATTGAGAATTAAAAAAAACAGTTGCAAAATAAATACATTACTCACTCGCCGCCCATTTAATTGTCTTCTTCTTCCAGCTGCACCATAGCAACTTACTAAAGCTTAGAAATACTCATATACCAGCAGCACCATAGCTACCAATCTGATAACACCTATGTTCTTCATTTGCTTCTCCTCACCCATTTCTTTTTTCATCATGATCTCAAGAACCCAAATGACAGACTTAGAAGTAGAACGAATTGTCCTTCAAATTCTGTCCATCTTTGCACAGCATCGACCTAACCTCCATGATTGATCTGGGTGGTTCAACATCTTTCTCCTGAAGACTATTGCCCAAAAGCTGTTGCATCTGAGATGCAAAACTATCATCCAGAATCTGCCACCACCAATCATACATATAAATCAGATGAATAATGTGCATTAACCAAAGAAAACACAAGCAAGAATCAAATCGTTCCGAAAACACAGCTAGGGGGAGATATACTTACCGCAACAGCTAGCCTGCAACCCTTGTACCAAGATTTGTTTTCCTTTCTATTCTCCAAGAAACTCAACACTTCCTACAACACAATACAATATCCCTCAATCAGATGACATCATTACTACGCTAGAAAGATTAGATGGGGTTCCTTGTACCCCCTGATCAGCAGAAAGCTTTTAAAAAGCTAAATAAAATCAGTGAAACTCACTTTGCCCATCCGATCCCAGTACCCTCTACAGATAGCAATGAAAACCTGGGTGTCAGAGACCCCGTGCAGATGATTGATTGTGCTAACAAGCTGCTCTCTTAAAGAATGCATTCTGTTTCTGACATCTGATTCTTGTGTACTTTCTTTCGAGTCTTGCAGGATCTTCTTCAACTTCGTAGCATTTTGCAGCCTCGTCTGTATCAGCAGATATGTAAACGAAGTGTAAACTTAATTTTGGTTTTTAAGTCTCCCCCGTAATCATTAGAACAAAAAGCTTTAGGATGTATGATAATTAATCTTCTCCTCTAAGATTGGAGGTTATAAAAACTCAACCGGAGATGCTAAAACCAGGCCAACCAGTCAAAAGATGCCTAGTGTAAAGTTAAGCCAAGTACTCACATTCTCAACCAGCTTTTCGACAACCGCCTGAACATAGTTTCTGAACTTTGCCCTCAACATAACTGTAACTTCACTAAGACGTTCCCCAGGCACCTGAGTTCCTCCTGCTGGTATGCAAGAAGCCCATGATCTGAACTGGCTTTCAATCTTTGGTCTAAGAAGGTCAAGCATTCTTTTCATTGAGTTCAACAGTATCCCAAGCTGAAAGTTAGAGGTGGAGTGGAAAGGGAAGAAAGTGAGAAAAGAAATATTTTGAAGCTGGATGGAACATCAGTTTTGCATCATCCATAGGCATAAAAATTGATAATAGATTACCTCATCAGGAACCACATATGGGCATGAATTCCTCTTAGCAAGTTTTTGAACATATTTCAAACCAAACTTCTTTGGGGCCAAAGTCTCCTTCAACGGTGCCAAGACATCTGCATATTGCTTGTCCAAAGCATCCACTACTGCCTTCTCAACATCTGCAATGGCCTAGTAGAAGAGAACACAAAGAGATGGATAGATTAGTTGGCTTGCGGGATAAGCTCTGCAACAGTTTTCATAGAATACGGAAAAAAAAACATGTCGAGGTTAAGACATACATTCTCCAGGACAAAGGTATACTCAGGCCACCGGCAAATGATGACCTCATAATCCGTCAAGGTGTCTTTCAATCGATCATACATTTCATCAATGAAAGGGGTGGTTGAATGTTGTGTGCGGACTCCAGACCACTTAACCTGCATCAAAAGATAACTATCAAATGACTTCAACCAAACACTTATATCAAACACTTATAACATTTTGGGTGAAAAGTTACTTAAAAGAGTTCTTATTTGTATTTCCAAACTGCTCTGGTCAGATCACACATACCTTGTCCAACTTGCATGACTCAAGCATAGCCGCACGCTTATCCTTTATCCAGACAAGAATGTACAAGTGAAACAACTCCTTTGCATCTACTCCACCTTTTATATGACTAAACAAAGAATTGGAGAAAAAGCGAATCGTAAAATGCAAGGAGAAAATTAAGGCATTCGAAGTTTCAACTCAATAAAAAAGTATACCTGATGTTCCAGCTAGAAAGATCCCTCTGAAAATCAGCAGTTGCAATCACAAGTTCTGCAACTGGGGGTGATGGACTAGTGGGAGGGCACGCAATCAAGAATTCGCGGATCCGAGTAGAAAGCTCTACACTATATATTGATGCGGATAGATTTGGGAGATCAATGAAACTGCAGAAGAGAAGAGGTGAATATTCAATTAGTGTGCACTACAAACTGCTATATTTTATCTAAAGCCATCACATGGCATGCCTATTGAATTAGTAAAAGAGGTTTTGGTATTTGAATATGAGTGGCAAGTAAAAAAAATAAAGATAATCATACGTTGGCAAAATGTGCTGATTATGAATCTGAATATCGGTGAAGACTTCATTTCTGATATTCAGGCATAAATTTTTCATCTTCTGATAAGCAACGGACATGGCCAGGTGATCCATTGCAGCAATTTCACCATTGGGGGTGACAAACTCATCAGTATCAGACAAGTGCCTCTTTGCCCTCTTCTTTGAAGCGGCCTAAAGCAGAGCACTAAATACTTAGCATAACAATCAAAAAAATAAACAAAACTTTCTCCAGTCTGTCATACATTAATATCGTCCCACCTGGAAATATCTACAAAATTTAGTCTGGGATTCTGGAGTCAGTATATCATGTAGAAGAGTGTAAAGCTTGACAGCTGGCTGTAGAGCTGGAGCTGCAAGCCCATTCGCTGGCTTGAACACGTCAACAATACCGGTCGATAGAGACTCATCAAGTGACTTGTAGTTCTCAAATACCAGAGCCAGAATCTGCTCAATCTGATCTTCTACTTCTCCTAAGATGCGATTCTGAAGAAGCAGCCAAATCCAGGTGCAATAAAGTCAGTTGAATTTGCATTCACTTCTTGGAGCCAAGAGGAGAAGCATCATATTGACCAACAAATGAAAAGCAACTTCAAGAGATAAATTGAAAGTGCACCTCTTGGTGGCTCAGAGTGCTCCTGCTGCGACCCTTCATAATCACAGGATTCAACAAATCATGTATAAGAGAGAGACAATCAGCTGTAGGGGTGGCAACATCCATAACGTAGGAGAGATATCTGTTATCATGGACACATAAGATTCATCAGCTCACTCTGTATCCCAATTGTCAAGCACCAGACGAATATCAGTTTAACAAACCTTAGTTTTGTGTATGCGTCTGAAACCCCAAAATATGAAGCAAATTCCTCAAGTAACCACTTCCATTCGCCGTGTAACAGAAGTTGCCTCTGTTGGAAGTGTTGAACTTTCATTGCAATTTCTAAAACAAGATCATAGGCCACAGTCTCTGCAACAGAGCCACACTACAATGTTCAACAAGAACAGAATGAGCTCTTCAAGGTGCTTCTCATGAGATGAAAATTGGAAAGCATTATGGTCAAGTTTACAGTTATCAAATAGAAGCCAGGAGCAACTGAGATGCAGATAACTCACCTTGAGATGGTTATTTTCATCAGCAGTAGTCGAGAAGTTTATATACAGTTGAGTTTTGCCAACAAGTTCATGCTCTGGTTCACGGAATATAGACCACCAGCGTAGCTTGTCATTCTGAATCACCATTACCGTAAGTTCAGAGTAAATGAATATATAATTTAGTCATACAACCACCATTCTAGAGACAGAGATATAATTACCGGATCATCAGCTACATTGGCCACCTGAGCTAGGACACGACCAATTGACTTTCCCTTAGAATCTTGTACTTCTACTAAGAGATCATCCCCAAGACCATCTGGGAAACTGCAAATTTAGACAGTCATCAATATCATTATATCGGTACTTCCATACACCAAAATGGCTTATGCGAGAAAACTTACAAAACATGAGTCTCCCCTGATCCTGGTTGCATTCTTACAGCTTCTTCTTCAGGTGAGCTCTTTAATCTTAGTAAGCAGATGTGTGACTCTAGCAACATCAGAAAGCAAAAGGAATAAAGAGAGCATGTCATTTAGGGTATCATGCCATACACTAGAAAAAAACATAGCGTGAATGAAGGGCGCATATAAAAAACGAAAAGCAGATTTTCTCCAAAAGTGACTCTCCCTTTTCAAGTCTTTTACTTACGATTCTTCCAGATAAAACCCACTAAAAAACTACAACTTCACTAGCCTGTCATTGATGAACTTCTTAAGTAATGTTACAGTAATGTTACAATAACGTTATCAGTGGAAAGAAGTACCTGGCACTGCCTCATATGAAGATGGATTGTGACGCAGAGTAGTAACCCCAACTTTCAACAATCCTGAAACCTGCTTTATGTAATGAGTGCTGGCATCAAGATAAGCCAAACTCTTACGTGAAAGAGACCCATCAGCTGGTTTTCTCAGCACAAAACGGATTCTTCTTAAAGCATACCACCCAGAAGAAACTTTTGTTCGCACAACTGCTAAGTGATTCTTTGCAGATTCTAGTTTTACCATTGGAGCTTTCAAGGATGTCATACTGCAACCATTGGGAGGGTCCAGTCCCCCAATTCTGACTTTACGAACTGTAAATAGAAAAGTAGTATAAGGCTAAGTGTAAGATCTGCGCTATCACTTTATTATCAGCTCGAGGATCATTTTATACCTTGAACTTTCATTTTTCCAACCATTTTTTTGGGTTTAGGTGCTTTAGCTCCTTCTGCGGCAACCTGAAGTACGTCTAGCAAGAATTTCTTCCTCTGACTGAAGTAGTATACGCTGCAAACTGCAAATGAGGAGCACATTATGAAAGGAATGAGAAACAAAATTTTCAAATGTGTAAAGCCAGACTAGAAATTGTATTTGTCTTGAATACATAACATTTTCTCTCCTCTCGAATAGAAAATACATCAGATGGGCAGAATTTCCAACTTTATCCTTGATAATCTACAAAATCTCAGAACAATATTCCTTTTCTTCAAGCAGTTTGCACAAGCTCAATGCACAAACAATACATGAGAATACAGTCCATCATAACCAAAGTTTCAATCTTCCTTCCAGGTTAAATCGCTAATATGTAAGAGGGATGCGAGGGAAGAGGAGAAGGGAGTTACTGACCCAAATGCGTTTCGCAATGGAGCACACTCATTTTCTAGAAAAACAGGTGCCTCCATGCAACCTCTTGCCCAAGCATTCAGGCACAACCTGACACAAGCATCATAAGCAAGGACACAATGCCATGGCCCTTGTGTACTGCAAACATATTTTGCAAAAGGTTACCTTTAATAAGCAATGAAGTGATAATAATCAAAGAGAAAAACTTCAGATGCTAGATGTTAATCCACTTCAGGTTGAAGTACCTTGCATGAAAAGTAGGTTGCTTAGCTGGGTTTGGACCAGACGACCCAGCAGATTGTTCACCAGTTGCAGTCCTACACATCCCAACATAAGTCAGACTTTATCTCATTCTTAATACAAATGAGCGTCCAAATATATGTAAGTGCATACATAACACTATCAAAATCTTTTCACATGTAGAAAACAACAAGTGCCCAAAGCATCATGGAAACGGACACATTGACATAGATATATAGCATGCTACAGGGTAAGACACACTATACTGAGCTTAACTTCTCATAAATTTGGATGAAGTACGCATTAAATTATCTTAAAAGTATCAGTTCAAACTTCTACCCATGATGCCCATAAGAACTTCACCCAATACGGGTTGCATAGTGATGGAGTCTATCACGAGTTCAAATTTTCCACAAACAAACTATGATAGAGGTCAGAGAGGATATCTAACCTTGTATGGTGAGCCGAAGGCACTGCATTGCCAATAGTATCCCGTGAATTTGCAACACCAGACACATGAGCATTATTTGAATCACTTTTCATCTGAGAACCAAACGAATCTACAGCTGAAGGATTATACTCTCCTCTGGGAGGAACACCATCGTTTTGAATGCTTACTTGACCAGTGGCAGAGAAAGGAGGCGCACTGGGAGTATCATCATCGACAGAGAATTTCCCATTTTGGAGATTTCTCGTACTTGCTAACTGGATCATTGCGCACACAAGAAAACTAGATCTTAAGTACGGAGCACAAAAGTGGGAGAACATGAATAATAGAATAGAAAATTTTTGAGAGCAACAACAACCAAGACAAACGGACCTGGTGAGCAACCCTATCAAGGTGAATCTTGGAGCTGACGCTCGAAGCATAACCTTCTGAATTCCTAACATTTGTCTGAGAAGCTACATTCACACTACTACTAACTTGAGTGGAAGAGTAATCAGAACTCGCACCAGAATCCGATTCCTCCTCCTCCACTTCTCCATATCTGTGCTGCTGTCGGTATCTATCCTTTCCACCACTAAGTAAACCGTTCTTCATACCCCCAACACCACCACCACCACCCATCTTCCTCCCACCAAACTCCACCGAAGAATTCACATCAGAATAAGAAGTGTAATCACTTCCATAATTCGTCATTCCTCGAGGCAAAGGACGAGGATGTGTGCGTGGGGAAGAATCCAGTGAGTCATTACCACCATAAACATCCTCTGATTCAGAGGAATCCAAATCATTATCTGAACCAGAGGCGCCAGTGTAAGGTAAATGCCCACTCCGAAATTTCCCAGGTGGTGGTAACCCAAACGCTTTATTCCCACTACTACTTCTGTGATTCATTACTGGATCAAGTTTACTCCGCGACATTGACCCCGCTGGCATTTGTTGTTTTTGTTCCTTTGAACCCTGTAGCAATGCAACAACATCTCCAGTGAGGGTTTTTTTTTTTGGACGGTGTAACTAGCGAAGCGTTACACACTGATTGAATCAAAAACTACATATAACCGGTAACAGCAAAACGTCAAAACTACCCAAACGCTTTCTCTACCATTGAGGGTATAATTAATACAGAAACTGAAAAACTGACCACACCAAAGAATTACCAAAATTAAGAATTACCGAACAAACGAAAACGGGTGATGAATTCAGAAACATTGTAATGTAGATAAGTAGGAGGTGAAGGTTAGGGTTAAATCAAAAAGATTTTTTTTGTTTACCTCACCGACCCATTTAAGTGCACTCTTATCAAGCCCTTGGGTGAACATTCTTTCACCTGTAAAAAGGAGAGAGAAGAGAGATTTGCATTAAGAGTCAAGAATTAAAGATTGGGAATGTGGCGGTGGTAGTAGTGAGATTAGAAAAAAAAAACCAGTTTCATAGCAAGTTAGAGATCTATCTCTATTTTACCTAAGAATGATTATAATTTCACTCTTCTTCAGAGGATTGAGAAATCCAAAAACAAGAAAATGGTCGCATGTAGTATGAACAACACTGGTTGTGTAAGGCGAATTCGCCGCCAAAGAAGTAGAATGATGCACAACAGCCAGTTAGTAGAGAGCTGCTAAAACAAGAGAGGAGAGAGAGGGAGAAGAATGTTTAAAAGAAAAGCGAGAGAGTTTAAAAACGAAAGTAGTAAAAGATAAGAAGACGACAATAGTGTAGACGGTGGAGAAGGAAGGAAAGTAAGTAGTGATCTATGTGTGCTCTACTCGCTTCTTTTTTTCTCCCTTTGCTTACTCCAAAAGGTAACCAGCTAATACTACACTGGGACTGCTTTCCATTTTTCAAGCAAGAAATTTCTAATCTCTAAAACCACTGCTAGCATTTCTATCCATCAATGGAGAGATTCTCTTTTTACAAACCGCCCATATTAAAATAATACCATCTTATGATATCTATTTCTGCATGATGTTTAATTAATAATCACTTTTGAATGAAAATTAATTAAATCCCTAATCACTTCATTTAACTAATCACTAATATTGGCTTAAAAAACACTAATACAGTGTAATTACCGTTTTTCTCCCCCCGCTCCATTTCGAAAAAGTGCGTATCGATTCTTTTTCTTTCCCTCAAAACTAAGACGGGCTAAAAAGTCATTTTGCGCAAATCAATACAATTAATGGAGGTTTTTTGTCGAAGGTACAGGCGCGAGAATAAAGGAGCACGTCGGAGTGGGGCGGTGAGTAAGCCGGTGATTTGGCGCAGGAGGTAGTAGTGGTGGTGAGTAGTAGCATCGTGATTTGTTAAAATCACTGGTCTGTGACACGGAGGCTAAAAGGGGAAATTATCTGACAGTCGAACGTTGCAGTGGGAAAACAACAGCTCCTGTCTTAATCGGACTAATCTGTCTGGTCTGGGCCCACTACTGCTTGGACCCATTTACCATGTGGGCCGCCCGCAAACGTTCTCTCTCTTCTCAGAAGGGTACTTGGACTTTCTGCGCTTTTGTGGTTAAAGATTTTTTTTTTCTTTGAAAAATGATACCCCTCGTCCGTGATTGACCTTCCTCTTCACTATTTAGGTATGTCGTTGACTTCAATATTTAACGTAAGATGACATGATTTTATAAATCTAAGTATTGCAATTGAATCTTTATGTGAAAAATTATATGTTGTAGAAATTTGTTTTATAAAATTATTTTATCTTATATGTTTAATATTGAAGTGGAAAAACGTGCCAAAAAGCAAATAGGAAGGTTAATTAGGGACGGAGGGAGTAGATAGTACAAGTGGTTTATAAATGTCGTTTGTGTTTGGACTTTTATGTTTTTTCTAGGGAAGATTAGAAAAAAAATTGGGAGTTGGAGAGCGATTTATAGTTAAGCACGTTACGCGCCTGTCATAACGATGTCGAATGATAATTTGTCCACCTAACACTTCCTACAAAATGCTTCAATTTAGGTCTTCTACATTGGTCAATTTCGTGTTATACATTTATAGCATAATAAAGTAATACTTCATTTAGTTTTGATTAGGGTTTCATTAAAATTATATTTTCTTCTTTGATAAAAAATATACTGTTTTTAAATAATAAAGATAAATATAGCCTTATATCTCAAAATATATAGAGCTAATTATCTTCCACCTGTTTGATGATAAAAAGAAGTCGGCCATGACATAAAGGTCAACTAAATAACATCTTACAAATTCAAAAAGAAAAACAGTAGTTGAGTCACGCATTGTACCGATGATTTGAAGCATTAATGAAAATCCATGATTTCCGTCTATAAAAAGAGAGAGAGAGAGAGAGAGAGAGAGAGAGAGAGAGAGAATGTAACTACTGTATGATTTAAAGCATAAATGAACATCCATGATTTTCACTAAAAAGAAAGGTCACGCTTCTTCTGTAGGCTATCATCGTTTTGACTAAATCAGAACTCGTATCGGAAATCATGTTTACTAAGGCACATAGTATAATATTCAGACATAATTATTTCCTTACCGTATTTGACTGAAATTAGTTTGTGATATTTTTCTTTGTGTTTTGATAAAGGTAGATATGGTTTCTACCAAATGTATGCGCTTAAGAAAATTACATAGCTTGTGTGATCCACCCAACAAAATTAATAATGGATATAGATATGTCTCTTTCACTTCTTCAATGCCAATCTAATTTGGTCTTCAAGTTGGTTGAAGCTAGCAGTACTTATGCTTCTACCATATTGTAACGTTATTCCAATGTCCGATTCACACATATGGTTATATTATGATCTATAAATCACTCTGTTTTTTTATTCTTAATCAATCTCTTGGTAACGTTGACATTTTTAAACAACAGAAATTTCGTATAAATGGAATAATTTATATTTAAAAACTCCTTTAATCCATTTTTTGGACAGTAACAAGTTATTATTTCTACGTTAAACTTATTTTTTAGGATATTCACTACATGTGAATCTTAGCTTTCATTTGAGGATCTTTTTAAGGGGTTAATCTAGTTTATCCCTTTATTGACTTTTCCTTCTAGGACCCACACCTTGTCTTCTAAAAGAATTGTACATATCAAATAAAGCTGAGATTAATCTCAATTCGGAAGAGGGCATTAGCCTAGTGAAGTGTTGTACTTCGAACCCATATTACTGTTTGAAAGTACTCATATTAGGTGATTGGCTAATTCTTCCACAACTTAGCTATAAAGATTAGAATAGGTGGTGGTGTGTTTCAGATGTATTTAATGTTTAAACACAATAAGTTGTAGATTCTACACACAATCCCCTATATATATATAGGATTGTAGCTCAAAATATATGGATCGAAAACAAATACAATAGACAATCCAAATTTTTTTTTTCAAATATCACCAGCCATTGCATATATCACATAAAAGTTACAAACCGAAGATCATGAAACACCAAAAGATGATACGAAGTAAGAAGACACGCAGGAAGTCCAATAGATACATAACAGTTGGAGACTGAATTCACTATACTAACATTCCAAAAACCTAAACTCCACCTATATCTACCATGCGTAACAATCTCCTCATGGGAGGTTGCGTGATCAGCAGATTGATAGACCAATCAGCTAGCACCACTGGCGATTGTCTCTTGAAGCCTCATTTGCTTCCAAGGATTAACTACCATAACCAAGTAATTGAGCCATACAACTGCACATACCCGCCACAAGACAAAAGAGGACTAAAGAAAAGCTATGGCCAAGTGAAAACCTAGCATTGAAGTAAGAGCTGGAACAAGCAATTAACCAAACTAGAAGTAAGAATAAAAGGTAACAATGATGGAGAAGAGTATGCCTATCCTTCAAAACCAAAGAGAACTACACAAACACCATAACCAGGTGTCATCCACAAAACAAAATAACATCGAAACCAACAAACCCATAAACTAGAACCCTAAGATTAATATAACCGAAAGAACTAGGATTAAGCTAAGTTTCCAAAAAAGACACAATTTTAAGCATCAGCTTCCAAAAATATCTGTTTACATGAATAGTGTAGCCTCTCATGCAATTTTCCAAAGCCAAACCAAAATCCAAAGATAAAGTTGTAAATCAATAATAAATAACTCATTTAATTGCAAAAAACGAGGTAATAGGAGGTTATTTGTGTTTCTTTCTCGGAAACAAAATCGCGTAGCCAAGGACCCACGAAAAATATGCCTGACTTGGCATGAGGAATTAAAAGGCAAAGGGACCCCGTCAGACAATTGATGGCAATCCATTAATCTTACTACTTTACACGGAACGAAATGGAGCCTTTGGAATTCTTTTTTTTTTAACAAAAGGAACAAAAAAAGGGGTTTAACGTGGTAAAGGAAAGGAAACTAAAAGGAGATTCTGCATTTTTGATAGATAGAGACTTTAATTTGAAATTATATAAACTAATTGAGTGTTAAAAACAAAGAATAAACTACGAGAATATGCCGTTGATTATATCAATGCTAAACAACAAGATAAAAGAGCGGCATGGGTTCGCTCTTAATGTAACGTATGCTTTTTTATTTTATTTTTTTGAAAAATAACGTATGGTATGCTAATATTAGTGGTCCCTTTTCCCGTTGATGATGATTACGTGAGCACAAGTAAAAGCGTTCTTATCAAATGGTATTACTACTAATCATTATCATGATGACAAACTGTCTGCTTTATGATTACGCTTTCTTCTCCTCGTTTTGACACTGATAAGGGGGGCAAAAACAAAACATTGTAAAGCTATCATGTCCATTCAAATCTTCCTGTCCGTTTTAAACAACCAGAAAAGGTATTTGAAAATGAAACATTCAAAAGGAGGCATAGCAGATTCTTGCGAAGTTTAGCAAAAGGGACCAGAAAAAAAAGACCTAGTTTACATGCAATTTTCTGAGTCATATTGTCAATTCCAGGCACCACACCACACTACACCTAAGAAACCATTCCATCCAGTCTCCCCCCTTTCTCCATACAGCAAATTGCACCAAACCTTTAATAAAAGGAGGTGACCAGTTTACAACAATCACTGAAGGAACAAATTTTATTATCAAAACCGAGGAGTAACACCATGTCACATGTTCTTAAAAATCTAGAGAGCTTCTGAATGGAATTCATCATATATGTAACGTCCCAACTTCTGGGGTTCATAAATTTCAAACATAAGAGATGTTTTAATACACATTACACTCCCCGAGGAAAACTCTGATGCTCCTTGGGGAACCACAGCTCCCTTCTGCTATAAGCGCTCTGTCATTGGCAGCCATGTGAGCAATTATCTTGTATATCATTTCAATCTGCAAGTCATACATACAAAATCATATTAGCTACGGTTGTATATCCAATATCCATTCCGCAGGAGCAGATAACTATCATTTATTCAGCTATGAGAGGCATTACATCATCTTCACAGTGACATCGTTCAGCTACTTCGTCAATTGTCAATGGCTCAACAGGCTCCTTGCAACTGAGAAAAATTGAGAACATTATTTACTGGAGAGGTAGTATGCTCACTGGAGATACATATGTGTAAGATTTGCTGAAGGTTTTTCAAAGAATATTGTGCTTAGATAGGAACTTTTTTTGGGTCATGCTTTTTTCATTTCAACAAATCCTTCTCTCATAAATCCAGTAGCAGCAATAGTGTTCCAGCTTCAGCTTCGATCAAATTATAGTCCACACATGATGATCACTGAACATGATGTAGTACTTATACATGAGTAAAGATGTCAGTTTACCTCGCCTCATTGAGTACCGACAGAACCCGTTTTTGTAGAGCAAGAATTTCAGCGGCAGCTTTCTTCCCAGCCTCAACACCTAACATGATACAATAAGAAAATAACAAGTATCATCAGACAACATATTCAGAAGCGACTTCTCTTGCTGGAGACAAGAAAGAGGTGTCAAGACAAACACAAAAAATAACGAGAAAC
>CM041780.1:156080232-156149325 GCA_023374045.1 Limonium bicolor
TAAAACATTTTTAGACTTATTATGTATTGTATTATGGAGCTCGGTTGTATTGGTTTTAGTTGCTCATTGGTTTGGTTTGGATTTGGATTGTAACTTTAAGATTGCTCAGTATCTGGTCATCACTGCGGTTGGGAGTTGAAGTTGATTGATGGAGTAAGGTTGCCTTGTTACTCACATGGGTGGGTAACGGCGTGTAACACCAACGATAGTTAGTTTTATTTTCCGCTGCGAATTATATTTTGTTATGCTATGACTTGCGATTATATTACAGGTTTAGGATTAGGGTGTTACAAAAAGTGGTATCAGAGCAGAGTTCCGCTCTGATGACGTGATACTGAGTCAAGAACAGTGAGCATAGGAATTTGGGATACGGGAACGTCTGTGAGGATTCGTGACTTAGAAGGAAACTTTTAGGGATATCTTATTGCTTCTAATTAGTCTTTCTTACACATTTTTTGAGAATGTAACAACGGTATAGTACCGAGTAGTAATGATAATATATTATCCTATAGATGTCGACGAGGGTAGACCACGTGGAGGCAGCAGTGGGCGTGGTGGAGACACCAGCAGACATCCCAGAGATACCAGGCCTGGCAGAGGCCATGGATGCCTTCGCCGCCAGCTAGGGACACAGTTTGCGGGAGCCATACCCCACCCGCCATAGCCCAGGAGACTAACTGGCTGAAGAGCGTAGCAGACGCTAGAGTACCAACATATTCGGGGAACCAGACCCCGCCCTGCTAGAGAAGTTTATTGTGGAGCATCAGAAGGCATTCAGGCTGTTAGAGTTTCCGGAGACCAAAGGTTGACATTACAGCCTACAACCTAAAGGATGCTGCAGACATATGGTGGCGTCTGTAACACCCCAACTCAATCCAATTGTGGTCTCGCAACTTAACAGCATATATATATACATGTCGCAGCGGAATTCTTTACAATCCAGGACCTTGCCACGGTCTGACTACAGAATATACCGAACATTAGTACAACAATCTTAACCATATACATATCCTTCTTACAACCCCCTCACATCCTATACATCTTACTAACTCAAATTGCCATACGAGTGTACATGCACAACTCGTAGGCCACACTAACCCTTAACACTGTATCCTCTTCTTACTCTCGCGTCGGCCGCTTCCTGATGTACCTGTGTAGTAAAAACAGCCCCCAAGGGGGTCAGCACGAATGCTGGTACGATCCTCTCATGGCCCCCAAGCTAACGTGGCTACGACGACTAATTGTCGATAGCATGGAGGTTGATTAGATGCACAACATAATAGAAAGTGCAGTAAACAACAACTCAGATATGAACAATCAAAGTTCACACACATGAACGACTTAAATGCGTTCCCTTAATTAGAGAGTTAGTCATTTAACTCCTTAAGTAATGTTCCCTCTTAATCTTAGTCTTATCTTAATCTTAGAAACAACCACCCTTTATAAGGAGTGGATGTAGCTTATCCTAATCTTAATGATACAAACCATCCTTTAGAAGGAATGGTTGCAACTTATCTTAACCTTACCTTACTCTAAACTTAACAATACAAACCATCCTTTAGAAAGGAATGGTTGCAACTTATCTTAATCTTACCTTAATCTTAATCTCAATCTTAATCTCATATACAAACCTTTCCTGGAAGGGATGGCCGTATCTAATTCGAACCTGGGATTTAGGTGATCCCACCGCACCATCTTAATGCCACCTACTCTGGACGGGAGTCCAGCGTAGCTGAGCCGGCAACCGGCCCTAGGCAACAAGTCCGAAGACAAGTCCTTAATCGGAGGTCGAATCTACTATAGATAACGACCCCCTTTCCCTTAGCATGCATGACCGGAGATCGGTCCCGGGTTTCCTCACTCAAGTTCCAGTTAGTAGTTATCTCAAACCCTGTTTGTTGGTTAACCTCTTTCGGTTCATATCGTCCCTCATTAGGGGGCGTTCCTTAGTCTCACTCAATTCCTTACTAACATTGGTTAGTAAGTTCTCACGGTATGTTGTGTTAGTTTTCAAACATCACACAACAATACAATATATATATAATATATTCCGGTTGCATGCTTTATCTTGTTTAGTGAGCACACAAAACAAATAGCACACAAGCCGAGGGACACCTCGTTAGCAAGCAGGTCACAAGAGAACTGTACCGTTCACCGTTGGTCGTTCGGCTGCTTACTCTCCTCTGGAGTCCAAACTCCCAAGTCCTAAAACATTCATTCAGTTTTAGGTTGTTAATCACTTAACTTAATTCAACTTACTTAACCCTTAATGATCCCCACCTAACACCTCTTAAGTCTTACAACTTAATCTTAAACTTTAAGTTTATTCTTAACTTAATCCCTTAGGTCTTTATACCTCTAATCATCATTGCCCCCTTAATGGGGTACCATTAATACCACTAAACTCTCTTAGGGTTTTTTTTTTTTTTTTTTGGTCCGACCGACCCACCGACCGACCCACCCCTGGGTAGGTCGGCTGCAGAGAACATCAAACTTCACAGTTTCAGCCCGACCGACCCAGACTGGGGTCGGTCCCCTGGGTAGGTCGGCTGCAGAAACTTCCCATACATTGTCAAACTTTCTCCAAATTTTTCCTCAAGCCTCCTAATGTGTTCTAACATCATTTGGCACATCAAACACATCTTATAACCTCCACCAAACTCATTAAAACAACTTCAAAGATCTTCTCAAACATTTGCTCAATTCTTACAAACACTCCTAACACTTATCATATAATTCCTTACATTACCAACTTGTATCTTTACCAAAACTTCAACCAACCCAAGTGTTCCCTCCTTAACAGTTTGGGCACTTCATAAACATTATTTTCCATCTTCAGTTCATTTACCAAAACTTCCTCAAGTCATCTTGCATAACCATGCACAAATTCCTCTCTTTTCCATTTGTTACTCATCATTCCTAAACTCTTGGGCATACCTAAACATTTCTTGTCATCCTCTTAGCACCTTAACCTTGTTCTTCTTTACCTTAACTATACTACACCCCTTGGACATTTCCACCTCCTTTTACTCACTTACTCACCATTATCACGATCATACGCTCTTTTACATTCCTAGTCATTTTCCTTGATGACTTACAACATCCTCCTACCTTTTTCACTTCCATCACCCAAGTCCACACATTACCATTCAACTAAACCTTACTAGTCCACCACTAACATCATCACACTTACACAAGGTTCTCAAAACTCTCATTGTCTTACTCTCTAGTTCATACCTAAATCTCCTAAGGCATTATACACCTTTCCTTAAAACTTATGCACAAGTCTTACACTCCTCATACCATGACTTTGGTGTGTTCAATACCCCACCTAAACTCTAACTTCCTCATAGACCATCTCTAGGTCATTCTCATCCTTAAGAACTCCTTAGTTAACTCATTTCCACTCAAATTCTTCATAATGACTCCTAGTAAATCCTAGGTCATATTAATTCACCACCATCACCTAAACACTTATTTTCTACTCAAATTTCGCCATAGCTCCTCTAGTATATTCTCATGCCCAAATGCATTGTTTTTCTCACACAATATCTCACACACACCAAGTCCTTCTCATCTTATTTTCTCACCCAAATCAACTTATTCACATCATACTCAATATATTGCAATAATCTTAAATTGCATAGCACTAAGGCTCTTAAATGACATGGCTCTTAGGCCCTTAAATGACTTAAACTTAAACACTGAATTTCCCACATATAAAAGCTTTCAACCTGCAAATACACCCATCAATCTCATAGTAGTATAATGTTCTTAAAACTCATCTTAAACTTATATTACTAACTCATTTCCTTTGGCTCCTTAGTCACAAGTTCTCAAGCTTATTTAAGTTCTTTTTCTTAGGTTATATAACCCAACACACAATGTAAGCTCTTAGCCACATTGGTATCCACCTAAACTCATCCCTTAAAACTTAAAACCATTAGGTAAGCATTTTACCTTGTTTTCTCAAGCTTATCTTAACTTCCTCCTTAGACCTTCTTCTTGCATGAATCTCGGCCACCACTTAAATTCCCCTTGCCAATGTTCTAATCAATATTCAATGACTCATATGAGTACTAAACAATACACTAACCTCAAGGAATAAAAACCTAGGTTAGAAATGTGTTCTAAGGCATAAAAGTGGATGATTACCTTTGAAGTCTCAAGGTAGACTTTGGCATTGAATGAAATAGGACCTCCACTAGTCCTTGGTGAATAAATCAAGCTAGAACAAGGCATAAAAACATAGCCCCATGAGAAGAAATTTTCGGCCATGTAGAAGAAATGATGGAAACATGGTTTTTCTTACATTTTCTTTACCTTAAGAGAATGGAGAAGCTAATGAGCTCTTCAAACTTATTTTTCCCCCTTCAATGGCGTTTCCCATGGCTCCAAAATGAGGCTTTTCAAATTTTGAAAAGATAGGAAGCAGGCCTTGGCTAACTAAGAGAAATCTATGCTTAGTTTTTGATTTGGAGCTAAAATGAGTAACTTATGGACATTTGAAGATGGAACAGGTATGGAGCTGCTTGGAACGGTTTGGAGGATGAAGAAGGTGAAGAAAACCGTGGGATAAGAAGAGAAATGAAGAAGAGAGGAGAGAGGTAGGCTAATATAGGTATTTTGCTTTTATAAAGCAAATAGTACTATTCTCTCTTTTTCTTCTTCTTTTCCTTAATTGCTTTCATGTGGTGACTCCCCACATCAAAAACCGGCCCCCTCTTATAAAGATATTTATGGTCTTGGTTGACCATCTTATTGACTTATGTTGACTTAAGCTTAATTTGGGCACTATTTGGCACTATTCACTAATTAGTGCACATATTCGTGAAATTTTTTGTTTCCCATTGATTTAGGCTTCCTAATGTGATACTAATTAGTACACATGTTGATTAAAGAGTAATGATGGACATTTAGCCACTCAAAACTCAATTCTAAGACAATTTCTCAAAAATGTGCTTTAAGACTTCTTAAAGCACATTTTGTGTTTTATCTTGTTTTCAAGCTTGGTTTCTTTTGCTAATTGATTTAAAATGACCATTAGGATATTACTAAGGTCTTATCATGATATTTGGGTACTCACCCAAGTCTCTCCAAGCTTAGAGCACGTTTTTGCCCTGATTGCCTTAAGGCACTTTCTTGTGTTTTCCTTGGTTTAAATTGTCTACCAATCTTTCTAAGGCATATTCTAGCCTTACTACATCATAATTTGATGTTTACTTAGCATACTTAGGTTTGGGGTATTTCAATCTACCCCCCTTAAAAGAACTTTGTCCCCAAAGTTCCCATGCATCTTATCTTTTTAGAATACATGTCTTACCTCATTCCTTAGATCATATAGATCATACTTATGTATACTTAATCTCATTGGATCATTAGATCCGCCATATTCTTATACTTAAATATCACACAACATGCTTAAGCATGTGTAGCACTCAAAATTCCTTTTGTTCCTTTTTGATGATTAAAACATTCACATAACTTCCAACGTATTCTCCCATGTCACCGGTCCGTAGACAATGGCTCATTCGTCCTCGTCACCATGGGCCAGAATACAAAACACGCTGCTCTCCCCATGTCACCGGTCCGAAGACAAAGGCTCGTGCGTCCTCGACTTCATGGGCGAGACTCAGTAAAAAGGTAATCCTTTTTACGAGGTCATGTGAGGAATAATTCCTCTAATTAAAAATACAAGCAACTCCAATTTCATTTTATCCTAAGGCCTCTATTCTTAGTGTGATTTAATTGTGACCACTGGTAGGGAGTTTCAGGAATCATCCAACCCTGATGTGATCAGCATCAGTGTAGAACTATCCTTCCACCCCAATTTGTGTTCGGTTTCCCTTGATCCCTAGAAAATCAAGTTCCACCTCCCACGTCATTTTCAAACATCCAAATAATTCACTCATGTCCAATTTTCTATCTTTTAGTTCTTCTAATCATAATCAATACATCTCCAAAGTGTGGACTCCGTCCATCAAACATTCCCGATTCATCTCTTAGTAATTACCTCAAGATCTAAATTCCTACTAAATTCTATATCAGTCTCATACCAACTTCCACTGTCTTATACCACATAGCATTACTATTTCCTAACCCATAATCATATCAAATTGTATCCATAATGTTATCTTATTCTTATCTCCCACATAGTCTCATATTGACTCATACCTCATATATTCTTATTTCTTAAGTCTCCTTAATCCTCTTCCTTAATTCTCTTAACTTGTACTCACACCGGAGTTAACAAGATAGGTACTTAATATGTATGGTATTCACATCTTCTGTGTGCAATAACCATGATTTATCTCAAAATTTTTATGTAAAACATATTCTCAAATTATTTTGTGCTATGCACACCGTAGTTTATGTACTCAACACACAAACATACGCTAAGCGGTTTTCGCTCTACCCCCCTTAAAATGGATTACGCCCACGTAATCTGCATTATATCATCCTTGAACATAAGTTCAAGATGTCTAATTCTCACCAAGCATTCTAGCTTCCATGTCATCTATCTTACTTAGAATTCGATCAGGAATGACTTAGTCTCTGTATCGAGGATTCTTAACGGTATTTATACCGTTTCCTTAACTTAGTTTGGTCTAATCTCAAAGTAGTGGTCTGCTAGCTTCCGCTGCGCGACTATGATAATCTTAGGCTTAACTGCTTTTCTAATCGTTCATAGTGTTGTATATCCTTCTGCCTCCTTACAGTTTAGGATATTGTCTCTTAATGTACAGTGTTATCTTTATATATACACAGCCTTAATGAGTTGTAACTCGTCTATCTATTCTCCTTGGAGATTTATGCTCATACTCTTAGTATTTTCTTGAATGTCTAAATTGTTCCCCCGACTGATCTTTGGTCTCAGGATGATTCTTAATCTCAAACTACTGTTTAGTGCTTATTGCACTTTACAGTCTAATCTTACTCATCTTAAGACATGTCCTATGTCTATACTTAACAATCCGTGCTTCTCGCACTTCATAGTCCTTAATTATTTGTTCTCTGATTCCCTTGCGTTACTGGTTCAACTGAATTCTTCTCTTCAACTGTTTGTGGTAGTAGCTGCTCTTGTCTGATCTTGCGTCGTCGTCGGTTGTACGGAGTCGACTACTTCCCGTGTTCCTTACACCACTCGTCTACATGCATGGGGTACCTTACTGGTACATTACTACTTACCCAACTAACTCATAAATGAGCGTGTCAGGCCTGCAAGCCCCTGTGGGGTGCAGTCGTCCCACGTCTCGTTTTAGTAAACTCATAGTGTCCGTCACACGTTTAGCTATTGCTAATTATGAAGTATTCTGTTGTCGATCTCCTCTTTCATCGTTCCATAATAACATTTATTGTTCTTCTTGAAGTTAATCAAGGGAAGTCCATTTACTGTGTTCCTGGGTATGGTATGCTCCAGCTCCTTTCTGTATCCCGTACTGATTCGGTCTCTTAATAATTGAGGTCTCTTTCCGTAGAGCCTCTTATCATGTTTCTCATATTTGTTCTACTAGGAATGCACTTCTAGTTCCATGAGGAATGGGTAGTGTGCTTCCTATGAAATCTTACCTAATTAGGTCCAGACTACTGGCATCAATGCTCAGTTCGTCTACCATCTTATTCTCTTACTTATACTGGTCTTAACTCATAAATCTAATTGCCTCAGTGTCAATATTTGACGGCTCATACATAATGGTCGCCTTACCGCGCACCATGACTTAATCCACTTATCTAACTATTATACTCACGACCATTACTACCGTGGTATTGGCCTTTACCATGTTGCCCATTATGGTGCAACCCCTTACTCACTTATTCTAATGTCTTACCTTGTACTCAATCCCTTCTTGGTGTAAACACACTGGGAGTTCTCTCATTCCGGTATTGGCGGTTGTCGTACCGTGTTGTAAAATAGTTGACTCTTGATATGAAGATGTTATGCTCCAATCTTAGATTCGTAAGTAGGCTAATTTCTTTCGCTTTCTTTCATCCTTAGTGATGTTATCTACCATGTAGTTTAACTGATTACTGAAGAAGTCATCCGCTGAGTCACAAGCTTTTCTGAGCATGGTCACTTGACGTGCCATAATGTGCACTCACAATGTCTATCTCTGACAATTACTAATTCTTACATCCTGGGTGTTGAATATGAGGTCTATTCTGCAACCTTCCTTATTACTCAAGTGTATCTAATATGTTCTAAAGTAATCTCAAGTTTACGGTTTCCATTTTCTAAATAAAGTGTATTTTATCTCTAATATGTGAAAGCCCTTTTGAGGGTTCATTCCCACTCATGGCCTCACAACAAGGAGAGGTATCCCCACCCTAAAAGGCATGGTTCGTTCTCCGCTCCTGTCCTTAGCATTATCTCATTGGTACCCTACCTTGGTAATGTTCTTCCCAATCTAAGTTATAGGTTTGGTAACCGTTCATATCTACACATTGTAGTCCCTTCGTGGCTTAAACAAGCTCTCTTATAACTTATTGCGCCTCGGGCTCTGATGTGGTTAACATCCTTGGCTCGTAGGCTCTTAATGCTTAATGTCTCAGTTCATTATTTGTACTCTTACTCATCTGCAGGTCATCCCAATAAGATCCTGGTTCTTTGAGCACTATCCACCGTTAAGTTACATACTAAATGTAGTATCGGGTTACATGATAAGTTGCTGCATCCTGCTAGGGAAGTTGTTCAGGTGATCTGAGGTTACTTAATGTCTTTGACAATGCTGTCATTCTACTAGACTTCTGTCTTTATAGTCAAGGTTACTTAGGTATTAGGCGTTTGTCTTACGTGTCCAAGTTGGATATCATCCTGTCGTCTTATACTTCCATCTCAACGCTTCGTTCAACCTCTGTTGATTACGCCACCCTTTGATGATCAATCATACTTGGGTGTTAATGAGTTAGACGAACAGTACTAGCTGTCATTCATCAGTTTGTTCGGCTCGACTATGCCCACTCTGTGGGGGTAGTCCTCTGAGCTTTCCTTTTTCCAGGGTTGTACGACTTTAATCCTTAGTAGGTTATAGCTTACGTTTATTTCTTTTATCCTTGTTTTCTGGGTTTTCCAACATCTTCATTGAAGAATGTTGTTTATCTGCAAGTTTTAACGGTCTCAATGGCAGCTTACAACACATCCCTTGTATATCATTGCTTATATAGTGTTTTTTGCTCGCATTTCCGAGTGATCTCTTAGGTTTTCCTCGTGGAGTTTGAGGTTGGTGTTCTTACCGTACTGTCGGTTGTTGTTGTAGTGGGTTGTACCGTTGCTAATATTTATATGGTTTAGTATTATGTCCAAGCTCAGCTCCCTGCTGGCTGATGTGTCGGTTCATCTCATCATGGTTAGGCCGTCGGCCTTCCAAGATCCTATATATATTTTTTTTTTGTTCATATGGGTTTACCATCCAGTATTAATATGCGTTTCAACTGTAGCGTCCTCCTATTTCGCCTTGATGGCTTTTCGAGTGGCTTAACCGTGGTAGCACTTGCTATGGCAAGTGCGCCATGTAGGATGGGTTGTTGGTACAAGGTACATCGGTAGTGACACTTCCTTCTAATTTCCATGTAATTGGTAGTCCTCGGGACTCCTTCGATAATCTCTTATTTTGGATAACCGTCCATCCGGCAGTTTCCTTGTTGTTTGACAGTACTGTCATTTATCAGGGCGTTCCTCTTTCTGAGGGAACCCCTTAACATTTTCTTATGTCTTAATCCTCCCTCCTGTCTCCACACGTTTTGTTGTGGTTACTAGGCAACGGTTTTTTTCCTTTAGGCACTACATTGTAGTCCTATTCCGGTATACAACTTGTATGAGTTCCTATCGTCATCCGCATTATGTTGGCCAGGTTTTGTAACCTTCCTCATTGTATGGGGTTTGGAGTTCCCGTTTCTAACTGGACTTTCCAGTAATCTCAATCCTCATGCTTTGTATTATCCCACTGTTATGCTCACTCGGACCGCTGTCCGGTACTCATGCTCTTATCATTTCCTTATCTATTGCACGCGTAGTGCTTTCCTTACCATTGGTATCGCGGGTTATTTCGACTGCGTAGCATGTCGACCCATGTTGCCGGTAATTTCCGTTCCCTTATTGATAGAATTCCATAGGTAGTGCCTGTTTCTCTGTTGCGCTCCATTAAAACCTCCAAGTTCTCCATAACTGCTGTACAACAAGTTGTTTCTCGTATTGCTTATGTTAGCTAACTGCCAGATCGGGTTTCCCCGAGTAAGAGAAGACTTTCTTCTCTCTGGCGTTTGTTCCACATACTTAGGGTTAGGGATGTGGAGGGCGGGCCTAGGTACTATGGATATCCGGTAAACACCGGGAGTCCTGGCTAACGCACCTCACACTCTATCTCTCAACCCTTAACCCATAACTCAATCTCAACCTCAATATCCTCCTAAGTTGGTATTTCTTGTCTTCAGAGCGTAACTACGCTCTGATACCACTTTTTGTAACACCCCAACTCAATCCAATGTGGTCTCGCAACTTAACAGCATATATATATACATGTCACAGCGGAATTCTTTACAATCCAGGACCTTGCCACGGTCTGACTACAGAATATACCGAACATTAGTACAACAATCTTAACCATATACATATCCTTCTTACAACCCCTCACATCCTATACATCTTACTAACTCAATTGCCATACGAGTGTACATGCACAACTCGTAGGCCACACTAAACCCTTAACACTGTATCCTCTTCTTACTCTCGCGTCGGCCGCTTCCTGATGTACCTGTGTAGTAAAACAGCCCCCAAGGGGGTCAGCACGAATGCTGGTACGATCCTCTCATGGCCCCCAAGCTAACGTGGCTACGACGACTAATTGTCGATAGCATGGAGGTTGATTAGATGCACAACATAATAGAAAGTGCAGTAAACAACAACTCAGATATGAACAATCAAAGTTCACACACCATGAACGACTTAAATGCGTTCCCTTAATTAGAGAGTTAGTCATTTAACTCCTTAAGTAATGTTCCCTCTTAATCTTAGTCTTATCTTAATCTTAGAAACAACCACCTTTATTAAGGAGTGGATGTAGCTTATCTAATCTTAATGATACAAACCATCCTTTAGAAAGGAATGGTTGCAACTTATCTTAACCTTACCTTACTCTTAAACTTAACAATACAAACCATCCTTTAGAAAGGAATGGTTGCAACTTATCTTAATCTTACCTTAATCTTAATCTCAATCTTAATCTCAATATACAAACCTTCCTGGAAGGGATTGGCCGTATCTAATTCGAACCTGGGATTTAGGTGATCCCACCGCACCATCTTAATGCCACCTACTCTGGACGGGAGTCCAGCGTAG
This sequence comes from Limonium bicolor, assembly GCA_023374045.1. NCBI lineage: Eukaryota > Viridiplantae > Streptophyta > Magnoliopsida > Caryophyllales > Plumbaginaceae > Limonium > Limonium bicolor. The sequence goes on from CM041780.1 coordinate 156,091,565, forward strand.
CTGAGCCGGCAACCGGCCCTAGGCAACAAGTCCGAAGACAAGTCCTTAATCGGAGGTCGAATCTACTATAGATAACGACCCCCTTTCCTTAGCATGCATGACCGGAGATCGGTCCCGGGTTTCCTCACTCAAGTTCCAGTTAGTAGTTATCTCAAAACCCTGTTTGTTGGTTAACCTCTTTCGGTTCATATCGTCCCTCATTAGGGGGCGTTCCTTAGTCTCACTCAATTCCTTACTAAGCATTGGTTAGTAAGTTCTCACGGTATGTTGTGTTAGTTTTCAAACATCACACAACAATACAATATATATATAATATATTCCGGTTGCATGCTTTATCTTGTTTAGTGAGCACACAAAACAAATAGCACACAAGCCGAGGGACACCTCGTTAGCAAGCAGGTCACAAGAGAACTGTACCGTTCACCGTTGGTCGTTCGGCTGCTTACTCTCCTCTGGAGTCCAAACTCCCAAGTCCTAAAACATTCATTCAGTTTTAGGTTGTTAATCACTTAACTTAATTCAACTTACTTAACCCTTAATGATCCCCACCTAACACCTCTTAAGTCTTAACACTTAATCTTAAACTTTTAAGTTTATTCTTAACTTAATCCCTTAGGTCTTTATACCTCTAATCATCATTGCCCCCTTAATGGGGTACCATTAATACCACTAAACTCTCTTAGGTTTTTTTTTTTTTTTTGGTCCGACCGACCCACCGACCGACCCACCCCTGGGTAGGTCGGCTGCAGAGAACATCAAACTTCACAGTTTCAGCCCGACCGACCCAGACTGGGGTCGGTCCCCTGGGTAGGTCGGCTGCAGAAACTTCCCATACATTGTCAAACTTTCTCCAAATTTTTCCTCAAGCCTCCTAATGTGTTCTAACATCATTTGGCACATCAAACACATTTATAACCTCCACCAAACTCATTAAAACAACTTACAAAGATCTTCTCAATCATTTGCTCAATTCTTACAAACACTCCTAACACTTATCATATAATTCCTTACATTACCAACTTGTATCTTTACCAAAACTTCAACCAACCCAAGTGTTCCCTCCTTAACAGTTTGGGCACTTCATAAACATTATTTTCCATCTTCAGTTCATTTACCAAAACTTCCTCAAGTCATCTTGCATAACCATGCACAAATTCCTCTCTTTTCCATTTGTTACTCATCATTCCTAAACTCTTGGGCATACCTAAACATTTCTTGTCATCCTCTTAGCACCTTAACCTTGTTCTTCTTTACCTTAACTATACTACACCCTCCTTGGACATTTCCACCTCCTTTTACTCACTTACTCACCATTATCACGATCATACGCTCTTTTACATTCCTAGTCATTTTCCTTGATGACTTACAACATCCTCCTACCTTTTTCACTTCCATCACCCAAGTCCACACATTACCATTCAACTAAACCTTACTAGTCCACCACTAACATCATCACACTTACACAAGGTTCTCAAAACTCTCATTGTCTTACTCTCTAGTTCATACCTAAATCTCCTTAAGGCATTATACACCTTTCCTTAAAACTTATGCACAAGTCTTACACTCCTCATACCATGACTTTGGTGTGTTCAATACACCCACCTAAACTCTAACTTCCTCATAGACCATTCTAGGTCATTCTCATCCTTAAGAACTCCTTAGTTAACTCATTTCCACTCAAATTCTTCATAATGACTCCTAGTAAATCCTAGGTCATATTAATTCACCACCATCACCTAAACACTTATTTTCTACTCAAATTTCGCCATAGCTCCTCTAGTATATTCTCATGCCCAAATGCATTGTTTTTCCACACAATAATCTCACACACACACCAAGTCCTTCTCATCTTATTTTCTCACCCAAATCAACTTATTCACATCATACTCAATATATTGCAATAATCTTAAATTGCATAGCACTAAGGCTCTTAAATGACATGGCTCTTAGGCCCTTAAATGACTTAAACTTAAACACTGAATTTCCCACATATAAAAGCTTTCAACCTGCAAATACACCCATCAATCTCATAGTAGTCATAATGTTCTTAAAACTCATTTCCTTTGGCTCCTTAGTCACAAGTTCTCAAGCTTATTTAAGTTCTTTTTCTTAGGTTATATAACCCAACACACAATGTAAGCTCTTAGCCACATTGGTATCCACCTAAACTCATCCCTTAAAACTTAAACACCATTAGGTAAGCATTTTACCTTGTTTTCTCAAGATCTTAACTTCCTCCTTAGACCTTCTTCTTGCATGAATCTCGGCCACCACTTAAATTCCCCTTGCCAATGTTCTAATCAATATTCAATGACTCATATGAGTACTAAACAATACACTAACCTCAAGGAATAAAAACCTAGGTTAGAAATGTGTTCTAAGGCATAAAAGTGGATGATTACCTTTGAAGTCTCAAGGTAGACTTTGGCATTGAATGAAATAGGACCTCCACTAGTCCTTGGTGAATAAATCAAGCTAGAACAAGGCATAAAAACATAGCCCCATGAGAAGAAATTTTCGGCCATGTAGAAGAAATGATGGAAACATGGTTTTTCTTACATTTTCTTTACCTTAAGAGAATGGAGAAGCTAATGAGCTCTTCAAACTTATTTTTCCCCCTTCAATGGCGTTTTCCCATGGCTCCAAAATGAGGCTTTTCAAATTTTGAAAAGATAGGAAGCAAGGCCTTGGTCTAACTAAGAGAAATCTATGCTTAGTTTTTGATTTGGAGCTAAAATGAGTAACTTATGGACATTTGAAGATGGAACAGGTATGGAGCTGCTTGGAACGGTTTGAGAGGATGAAGAAGGTGAAGAAAACCGTGGGATAAGAAGAGAAAGGAAGAAGAGAGGAGAGAGGTAGGCTAATATAAGGTATTTTGCTTTTATAAAGCAAATAGTACTATTCTCTCTTTTTCTTCTTCTTTTCCTTTAATTGCTTTGTCATGTGGTGACTCCCCACATCAAAAACCGGCCCCCTCTTATAATGGAGATATTTATGGTCTTGGTTGACCATCTTATTGACTTATGTTGACTTAAGCTTATTTGGGCACTATTTGGCACTATTCACTAATTAGTGCACATATTCGTGAAATTTTTGTTTCCCATTGATTTAGGCTTCCTAATGTGATACTAATTAGTACACATGTTGATTAAAGAGTAATGATGGACATTTAGCCACTCAAAACTCAATTCTAAGACAATTTCTCAAAAATGTGCTTTAAGACTTCTTAAAGCACATTTTGTGTTTTATCTTGTTTTCAAGCTTGGTTTTTATTTGCTAATTGATTTAAAATGACCATTAGGATATTACTAAGGTCTTATCATGATATATGGGTACTCACCCAAGTCTCTCCAAGCTTAGAGCACGTTTTTGCCCTGATTGCCTTTAAGGCACTTTCTTGTGTTTTCCTGGGTTTAAATTGTCTACCAATCTTTCTAAGGCATATTCTAGCCTTACTACATCATAATTTGATGTTTACTTAGCATACTTAGGTTTGGGGTATTTCACGGTCGGTCGAGGACCACCACCGGGCCACACCAGACTTAACTGGACAGCATTCGGGAGGTGTTACGGGACAAGTATTACCCCGAGCACCTGAAGCAGAGAAAGAGACAGGAGTTTGAGACTCTGATTCAAGGGAGTCAGACAGTTAATGAATACTATGCTAAGTTTATCAGTCTACTGGACTACATACCAGGGGTCGACTACTCCGCCAGTAAAAATAAAAATCCAGAAGTTTAGAGGAGGATTGCAGTATCGCATCCAGGGCTTCATGGGAGCCATACGTTTCACCACTATTCAGTAATGTTATAACGCCACGTCAGCAACCGAGCTGATGCTTCAGTCCAGGGAAGAGGCCCAAGGAAAAGAGAAACAATTCTGAGGAGAGATGGGGGAGCGACTTCTGGCGGTTACAACAAGCGGGGAAAGTAAGAAACCTGTATTGAGAATGAGTTGTCGTTATCCACCTATACTTGAAAATGGTCACTAACCCTAAAACCTTCAACTGGAAATTTTTTGACCGGAAGAAAGGGCGGAAGGACTACCAAGGTCAGAAGGCGAAGGAGCAGGTCCCTCGTCTGACCGGCCCAGCTATTAATGCCCAGCCGCTTAGGTCTGCACCACCCAGGGGTAAGGATACCCACCTCACACTTAATCAAAATGTTTATTAGTTGTACCTATACTAAACCATGTTGTGTAACAATAGGTACTAAGCCACCCTAGCGCCATTACTACTGCAAACACTGTGGAAACGACCACCCTGGCGGGAATGCCGTTACTGCAAGAAGGAGGGCCACCTAGAATATGAGTGCTTCTCCAACCCCGGAAGCCGGGTGTACAAGGGGTCCAGAGACACTTCAAGGACCCCTGCTATCGAGGCAAGCGGATCACGAGGAGGCCAGGCACCTCAGAACAACACCTACACTAGAGGTCCGACGGGACAACCATCTGCAACTGCACAGCAGAAAGGCAAGGAGGTCGCTCCAGGCCGAAACACCCTTTATTCAGCGAGAGCTTCGGGCGCTGAGACTAGCACTCAGCGCGATACCGGTAAGCCTAAGACCTAAACCAAAAGCATGAAGCATGAAGCATGAATGTGTGTTTACCATTATCAAACGATGAAACTTGTATGTGATTGGTGCGAATCAAAATTTAGAGAAACCTAACTTAGGAAAAACTCTCACCTAATAGGACACTTTGACATCTGTTACCCCTTACCTATGAGACCGAGATCACCTGAACCTTTGGGCGAAGGTCAGGAATATCCAGAGGAAGAATACCAAGTACTTCGACCCGGCATGATCCTACTCAAGCAATACCTAACCCTAGATGAACAAATAGCTATTGTAAACGAGTGCAGAACTTTGGGATAGGTCTTGGGGGATTTTACATTCCAGGATACGAGGGCGGGTCAAAACTTAAATTGTAGATGATGTGCATGGGTAAGGATTGGGATCCACAAACTAGGTTGTATTAAGAGGTAATGAAGATAGATGGAGCACGAGTACCTAGGATACCCACATTTTTCAAACCTTGGTGACGGAAGCGGTCAAGATTGCACAACAATTAGAAACAAACCTCATACCAGACATGAAAGCCGACGTTTGCATTGCGAACTTCTATGAGAAAGGGGGAAACTTGGGTTACACCAGGACCGAGACGAGACGTCCGAGTCAATTACCAAAGGGATATCAGTTGTATCATTCTCCATTAGAGATGATGCCGAATTTCTATACGGTGACCAGAAGAGGATGGACAAGGCGAGCAAGATTGTTTTGAAGTCAGGGGAAGTGTTGATATTTGGTGGAGAATTCAGACTAGTGTACCATGGGATTAAGGGCATTAAGTTGAACACTGCCCCATCAACCTTAGTGAACACTACCCATCTGAAACCCGGACGGTTAAATTTGACGTTTAGGCAATATGTAATTATGGAGATTGTATGTAAGAATCATTAGATGAATAAATGACATTTTCAATTCCTTTGAGACATACGCTCCAACCTCACTATCTTACGCATTGTTACCCCAGGCCACGAGTCCAATGAAGGAGTTGTTCTAAATGTGTTGGACAAGACTGAGGCCAAGGATAAGGGGAATGTCATCATGGGAACCTTCACTGTAAATGGCGTGAGTTCATCGATATTATTCGATTCAGGGGCGTCTCACTCTTTCATATCCTCTGCTTTGGCAAAGAATTTAGAGACAGCTCCTGAGCCTCTCTCAGATTTCCTAGTCACACTACCGACGAAGGAGAGAGTGAGGTGCACGAAACTTGACACGGACTTCAGATTAATATCATGACTGAAGATTTTCACGCAGACCTGATTGAGCTTGATAATTTGGGCTTCAACATCATCCTTGGCATGGATTGGCTACAGAGGTATAAGGGACGACTGCATTGCGCGGAGCACAGACTACTACTGAAGAGCCCGAAGGGCAAGACAGTCTCATATCGTTGTTCTCCTAGGGAACCGACTTTCAAGCTAGTATCTGCTATAACCTTGATGAAGAAGGTGAGAAAGGGACAACCAGTTTACTTGTGCTATGTCTAGGACATGGGGCAGGAAGAGCAGACAAAGTCAGACATACCAGTTGTATCAGATTTCTCTGATCTATTTCCTGAAGAATTACCAGGGATGCCACCCAAGCGAGATGTTGAGTTCTCCATCGATTTGATACCAGGCACGAGGCCTATTGCCAAGGCGCCCTACCGAATGACACCAGTAGAGATGGGAGTTGAAGATCCAGTTAGAGGATCTGCTTGATAAAGGTTTTATCAGACCGAGTGCGTCGCCATGGGGAGCACCAGTACTGTTTGTAAAGAAGAAAGATGGTAGCATGCGACTCTGCATTGACTACCGGAGCTTAATGCAGTCACAAAAAAGAATAAATACCCTTTACCACGGATCGACGACCTGTTCGACCAATTGAGAGGCGCTACGGTCTTCTCAAAGATTGACCTTAGATCTCGATACCATCAGATACGAATAACATATGAGGATATAGAAAAGACAGCTTTCAGAACGCGCTATGGGCACTATGAGTTCACAGTAATGCCATTTGGCTTATCGAATGCCCCAACGATATTTATGGACCTCATGAACTGATTCTTCAGAGAACAATCAGACTCATCAGTGGGTGTTCATCGACGACATCCTAGTCTATTCTAAGACTAAGGACGAGCACGAGGTGCATCTGAGGCAAGTGTTACAGATCATGAGAGAGAACCAACTTTATGCCAAGGTTTCAAAGCGTGAATTCTGGTTAGACAGTGTATCTTTTCTAGGGCATGTGATATCTGCCAGCGGTATATCTGTTGACCCTACAAAGATTGAGGCAGTTAAGACTTGGCCCAGACCGAAGACAGTGATAGATATCCGTAGCTTCTTGGGATTAGCTGGTTACTACTGAAGATTTGTCCAAGACTTCTCCAAACTTGCGAAACCAATGACTAGTCTGATGAAGAAGGACGTTCCATTTGTATGGACCGAGGATTGCGAGCGTTCCTTTCAGACACTGAAGGATCTACTGACGTCGTCACCCATACTCACCATTCCAGAGGGGACCGACGGGTTTGAAGTATAATGTGATGCCTCAGGCACTGGGATAGGGTGTGTACTCATGCAGCATGGCAAGGTTGTCGCTTATGCATCACGTCACCTGAAGAAACATGAGGAGAACTACCCGACACATGATTTGGAATTGGAGCAGTAGTATTCGCACTAAAGATCTGGCGCCACTACTTGTTTGGAGTTACAGTTACCGTTTACTCAGATCATAAGAGCCTTCAGCATCTATTCACTCAGAAGGAGCTGTACATGAGACAGAGGCGATGAGTCGAGTTTCTAAAGGACTACGACATCGACCTCAAGTACAAGGAGGGTAAGGCAAATGTCATTGCTGACGCCCTGAGCCGTAGAGCTCATTCCTTATTTGTTATGACAGGAGATAACAGTCTTATCGAGGAAGTACGTTGTGCTCAGGATAACGACCAGTACATGTAGACTATTAAGTAGCAGCTGACTGACGGTATTTTTGAGAGAATGAAGTACGATTTTGTACTCAGTGAAGACGGGTTAATCAGACTAAATGGTCGGTTGTGTATTCCAGAGTCCAGCCCCGACCTGAAGGAAAAGATATTATAGGAAGCTCATTGCTCTTCCTTATCAGTACATCCAGGGTCATCTAAGATGTACAAGGATCTAAAGTTACATTTTGGGTGGAGTGGTATGAAAAAGGATGTTACGGAGTTTGTGGCAAGATGTATGACTTGTCAGAAGGTAAAGTTCGAGCACCGGAGACCGGGCGGGTTAGTACAACCGATGCCCATCCCATATTGGAAGTTCGAAGATATATCCATGGACTTTGTGGTCGGTCTTCCACCGACCAGAGGAGGTGCAAACATGATATGGGTCATTGTCGACAGACTGACAAAGGTAGCAAGGTTTATTCCTATCAAGGACACTTGGAAAGTCCCCAAGCTGGTGGACCTCTTCCAGAAAGAAATCATTAGACACCATGGTGTACCTAAGTCGATTGTGTCAGATAGAGATTCCAGATTTCTCTCCAGATTTTGGCAACAAGTTTAGGAGGCATTCGGTACGAAGCTGAAGCTAAGTACCGCCTTCCACCCACAGACAGACAGGCAGAGTGAACGAACCATTCAGACATTGGAGGACATGCTTAGAGCTTATGCCTTAGACCATGGCCGGCTCTGGACCTGTGCGGTCAGGGCAACCGAACAGGGCCCCCTAATTATGGGGGCCCAATTTTTATTGTTATTTTTAGATTTTTGTCATAAAAAATTATAGAAGTCTTTAAATTTGTCTTGAATAAAACATATTTTAACTTTATATTTGAGATATTTAAGCATTGTAAATATAAATACATAATTTAATAAGATAATTTTTTTATTTATATAATTTAATTTTATAAAAGGTCTCATTTTAGATTTTAGCACGGGCCCCGAAAATCACTGAGACGGCCCTGCCTTAGACTTCCAAGAAAGCTGGATAGACCGTCTACACCTGATCGAGTTTGCGTACAATAACAACTATCATGCATCCATTCAGATGCCACCGTTTCAGGCATGGTACGGTAGGCCTTGTAGGACACCTCTTTGTTGGGACGAGGCCAGTGAAATACCATTTTAGGGCCGGAGTACCTAGACCAAATGAAAGAGGATATTGTGTAGATACGTAAAAACATGAAGACAGCCCAAGACAGACAAAAGTCATATGTTGATGTCCGGATGAGAGATCTCGAGTTCGCAATAGGCGATCGAGCCTTTCTTAGAGTATCACCGATGAAAGGAGTCTTCAGATTTGGCAGAAGGGTAAGCTTAGCCCGAAATATGTAGGACCGTACCTTATCACGGAGCGAGTGGGCCCATTAGCCTACAGACTAGACTTACCTGACGGGTTTGGGAGAGTGCACAATGTGTTCCACATATCTCAACTAAAGCAGTATGTGCCTCACTCATCGCATATCTTAGAGCCCGAGACACTCAAGTTAGATCCTACGCTTAAATATGAAGAACCCCAATCCTCATTTTAGACTCTAAAACTAGGGAGACCAGGAACAAGACCATTAGGATGGTCAAGGTTCTGTGGTCAAACCACGACATTGAGGAGGCGACATGGGAGTTAGAGGACTCCATGCGAGACAAGTATCCAGAACTTTTCCTTTAGTTTGTGTATACTTGTGGGGGTACGTGGGCGTAACCCTTTTTAAGGGGGGTAGAGCACCACATGCGACTTGCATATTTGCAGCCTAGATAATGTATGTGTATGCAGAGCACACTGGTTTTGGTTTTGTTGTTGCGCATGTGTGCACTTGATTGAATGTTAGTAATTCTATGTGACACTTGAATGGTTATCGATGTGTTCTATGTGACACTTGGATGATATGGAAGTACACTTATTACAGTATCTATCAGAGTGTGGATGTTATATTACATTGATTGTCATGAGCAAAGGTTACGTGTATGTATGAGTTGCATACGCACGGATGACTGGTGGAATGTAGAAGTATCAATATGGCATTGACACCTAGGAATATAAGTATACAGTTGAACTTGATATGAGGAACTTGTTCCACAGTATAGTAGTAAGAGTTGTGACTTCGGACGAAGTCATTTTAAGGGGGTAACGGAAATACCCCAACCATTAAATAATAAAATAATGGGAAAAAGTATTATTTGGGGGATTATGAAACCCTAAGAAAATATATAAACACTTAGGCATTTAAAAACGCACCGAAACTCCTTAAGGTCAATAACGTGCGCTAAGCCGGACCTTAAGCTAACCAAGTTGTATAACCTATAAACTCATACCAAGTCAATCAAGAATCATTATATGACCTTTAAAACATAGGACCTTATCTAAAACTGTGTAAAAATACAAAATGCCCAAGAGAGTCAACACACCTCCCTTAAGGCCCGAAAAGCCCTAGAAACACCCGGAAATACTTTATAAGATGAAATAAATCATTACACTTCATTCCAAATGCAATATGACACTTTATTGAACAATTAAGATGAAGTCCTCACGCTAAATTCTTAATTAAACGCAAAGTGCTCGGAGGTACCAGTTGAGGGCCCCATAAACCCCTAGGGATGCCCCGGAGAGGTACCGAAGTGGCACGAACTCCTATATAATTCATTCTTAGAGTTCCTACCATCATTATTCATCATTATAAAGAGAATGATCGAGCTACTTTTTCAAAAATACATAAAGCGCTCGGAGGAAATTCTTAACGCCCCCTGTTTTGCCCTAGGAGTGTCCCGGTAGCCCGGGAATTGTGTCATGAGTTGATATAACCCCTTATAACTCAATGTAACACCTTAACATATAATTATTGACCATAAACACTGTTTGTAAACACTTGTAACTCATAGCGACAACTTATTTTCCAAAATATCCTTAGAGCACAAAAACACACTTTCGGGTGCCGTAAAAACGCTTTCTACGCTATTACCTTGAAGTTTTGAGGAGCCACGAGTTGGGAATCTTAAATGGGGATGAATTGAACATCTAAATCAATCAAATCCAGTGCTAAACTCATAGCACAAGTAGGGCCAAAATTATGGTCAAAAAGTACTATAAATTCAGCATTTTACCTTAAAAACTTTCATCTTTTACCTTGGTATAAATGTACCAAATAAATGTTTTGACTTATAACATGTTACAATATGATCCTAATGAAATATAATGTGACAAAGACCAAGTTAAAAATCAATTCCACATGGGCACACAAGGGGCCGTTTTTTTAGCTTGTTTTGACACGAATTTAGCTTAAAAAATGTCATGTAACATGGTGACTCACCCTTCCACATACCATGTGATATTATAACAAGGGAATATCAGTCTAGGCAGATCTTCATTGCCGAAAATCTGCAGGAAAACAACAAGGAAGATTAGTTTAGGAAAAGCCATGAAATTAAATACATAAAGTAAATCCTAAATCTACTTTAGGCACATGTTAGTATTAGTCTAATATATGTCAATGAATCAGCTTGTTCTGCACCCAAGGCTTCCGAAAATGACCAAGGAAAGATGAGTGTGCTTGCTGTTTAATAATCAAAGAAAGACACCTACCTAACTAAACTTAATTCCTTGTCTTCAATAAACAAAAATCAAATGACTACCTACAGGACATTGCCGTGAGCCTACAAGGAAAACAAGACAACATTAGCATGGGTAATTCAACATAGAAAATGCAAAAGAAATACCTTACCTAATTTCCTAGCATTTTTGCCTTGTCACCTTGTTTCAAGTGGCTTACAAAGTCATTCTTTTTCCCCTCCATATGGCCGAAAGCATGGCTGTTTGTGGAGCCTTTATGGAGCCAAGAGTAAAGCCAATAAACTAAGCAAAAGTTTAGCCAACTTTGACATTATTGTGTCAAGATTCCTTCCTTACCTATTCTCTTAATTCCATATGTGAGCTAGCATTCTCTTTGCTCCTCACTTGGCCGATTTTGGTAAGGCTCTCTCCTCTCTCTTTTCTTTCTTCCTTAGTCATCTTCTTCTTGTGAGCTTCAAGCTCCATTGATGGAGATTTAACCTTAAACTCCATTTTTGTGTCAAATTCCTAGCAACTTCCATCAAGTCTTGAAGCAAGAATCATCCTAGCAACCTTACAATATTTCGCCAAGCATTTGTACTCCAAGGAGTTGTCTTGATTCAACATCAAACCAAGGAGTAATCAAGGTTAATCTAAGGTATTTTCATGTTTGAAAATCCTAGTAAATACCTAAGCTAATGTCTGAAAATTCTAGCTTTTAAATCAATTTTCTCTTCATCATTTCATGAAGGAAACTTGGATCTCCAATCATCCTAAGGTGTACTGAAAATTTCTTGACAAATACCTAAGGTAAACTCTTATAAACTACTCCAAATCTTACTTAGAATCCTTGTGAGAAGTCTAACACTTGGATCTCCTAAATCTATGTATGGAGGCTAAAAATTCTACACCAAGATACCATTGAAGGAGCTTGGAATTCAAGAGGAAATCAAGTACAAGAATCACCTTGATTTAAAGAGTAAGTTTCTTTAATGAAATCTATTAAGTTTAAGTTTGATTTAAGCTTCAAACTTTAGTACAAACTTATGTACATCCCTTAATAAAATTAGAGCCGAAAACTATAGGTTATATTACCAAGGAAATAATTTATAACATACAAGGTAAGATTATTACCTTAAGATATAGTTTTGTGTCACAAAATAAAGTTATGATGCATAAATATTTGGGCCAAATTGTCTAAGAGTTAAATGCTCTATTTTGAGCTTATAATCATTCTAAGTCATTAGCATAATTTTTAGAAGTGTTATATGGCTTATATGCATTTATATATACTTATCATAAGATATAAATCAAGTTTTTTAAAACATATGGTAAGTTAATATTAAAACCGAGAACAAAATGGTTCATTTAGTGATTTTTAAAGAATATAAGTATATTAGCTTATATTATAAATTTTGGGAATATTAAAAATAGCTACAAGTATTTAAATGGCTAATTTATTAAGTTATGTGGCTAAATTGTAAATTTTGGAAAGTATAGTGTACTAAATGGTATTGCCGAGAGTTAAAGGATTTATTGACATAATTATGATATAATATAAGGTAGGAATTAATGTTATGAATTTTGGTTAAATTAAACAAGTGTTTAAGTGTTAAAATAACATTTTATAAAGTTTTGGGGCTATTTGGTAATTTCTAGAAAATATAGTGTAAAACCGAATTACATATGATTTTCTGGGTATATTAAAGTATTAATTATGAAATTAGGCTTTGGTCAAAGTGTTGACCAAAAACTTTGGGTTAAAATGATTTATGACATAAAATATTAAGTTTATAAAAGTTATGGGGTGAAAATGTAATTTATAAAAGTTGATGTGCAAAACCAATATTTATAAGGCGGAATCATGAATTATAGAAAGATAAGGGTCATTTTGGTATTTAAGATAATTAAATATTAAAACTATAGTTTATAAGTTAATATGTAACTTATATAAAGTTTTGGGGTTAAAATGCAATTATAAGAAAATTGTCGCCAAAGCCGAAATATATATGTGGCTATATGGTAATTTGCGAAAGTTAGTGTGTTCAATATAAATACCGAACTTATAAGGTTGGTTTTGTTGTTTAATAAAGTAAGGAATTAAAACTAAGAAATATAATGTATTATGGAGTATAATGTAAAGTTTATAAAATAATGATGGTTATAATGAAAATAACCAAATTGTATTAATATAGAGGATAAGTGGAAACAATTATGAGTATATAATTAAAGAGATGGAGATATACTATAAGGTAGAAACTCATTATCACATGTAGTTACTACATAAATAACGAACTGTTAAACTACCTCGAACCACTGTTAAATAACAGGGAGAGATTAAGGAACATACGGGGTTAGTATACTACGGGTATTAGTTCTGTATCAACAGTATTGTAATGGTTAGTGCTAGTTGTATTAACGTTACCCGGTATTTGCATGTACATATAACAGCGTTACGGGGAGAAACTACTAAGCGTGAACTGTCAAGCTAGCAATTTTCACGGTGAACGGTATGTTAATTGTGTGGTCTGAATGTCCTAAGGATTTTCCTGAGGTCCAGACATTGTGTGTTTAATTGCTAAGAGCGATATCTGTGATTTATGTATATGACTTGTATACTGTATTGCTCGACACCATTGTGTTTTATTTTACGCGAATGTCTTATGACTGGAAGTTTATACATCTAAAATCAAACAAGACTAGATGACCTTTAGGTATTACAAGAACCTAACTGACGGTCAATTGTCATAGTCTTAACTCAAGGATTGGATCTTGTGTCATTGATTAAAGGGCTAACTTACAAAGAGAGGAATCCAGTTAGTTTCGACTATCTGGTTGCGCAGCGTGATCACTACGAGGGACTACTATCAAGAGTCACTCAAGGGAATCCATCGTCCACATTCGATGATGGCAGAGGGCACTACTGTTGGTGCAGGCTTCGGCCGAATTGGAAAGGGTCAGCTAGCAACGGTTCCATTGGAACCCAGGGGACTACTGTCCATTAACAAGTTATTAAGGGTTGTCCTAACATGACGCCAGAGGTGGAAATTAATTGGAAGGTTAAGTGGTTGGTTAAAAAGGATAAGGGCCATGAGGCCAACTAACAAGTACGGTTAATTAATACGCGTATCTTGTTTGGTATTGGTTACTGATTGTTGGTTGTGGATTACTGGTTATTGTTTATTAGTTATTGATTATTGGTATTGGTTATGTGATAATATTGTTGGATGAATTGTAATGTGTTTATTTAAACATTTACAGTTGTTATTATTATTGTAAACTGGTACAGCATGTAATGAATCTAAAATCAAGATGGCTAAACGACTTAAGGGATCCAAATGATTTAAGACTACATTTAGCATACCAGCATATAGTTTGTTGAGCCCTTCAGTGGGCCAAACATTTCAGGTTACTGAAAGAAGACACGAAGCCGGAGAGCGGGACGCTGGATAGTTGATGCATTTTCAATAAAACACTTTTAGACTTATTATGTATTGTATTATGGAGCTCGGTTGTATTGGGTTTAGTTGCTCATTGGTTTGGTTTGGATTTGGATTGTAACTTTAAGATTGCTCAGTATCTGGTCATCACTGCGGTTGGGAATTGAAGTTGATTGATGGAGTAAGGTTGCCTTGTTACTCACATGGGTGGGTAACGGCGTGTAACACCAACGATAGTTAGTTTTATTTTCCGCTGCGAATTATATTTTGTTACGCTACGACTTGCGATTATATTATAGGTTTAGGATTAGGGGTGTTACATCGCCAAGTTGTGTTGATTGGTCAACGTAGTTTGACTTGGTCAACGTTTCAAGTCAATATTTCATAATAGTAGATATTTATTTATCGATTTATATTACATTACTTTGTAGCACTTATGATATTTTCCTAACACATAGTTCTCTCCACATCAATCTCATATGGTTTCTTATTCACATTACATGCTTATCTTGTATTATAAATTCATAATATATTAATTATAAAGTTTCTCCATAACGAATTAATTATTTATTCTTTTTAGACACACCTGTATTTACTTGTGTTATCTATTCACAAATTCTTTTACCAAGGATTCACCTTAATGTTATACAAGGTATTTGATTCATTATCATGTTCCTCATATTTTAAGGTTTCTAACCATGTGTTATACTCTCCATCTTCCCAAATTTAATCCCATCATTTTTATGTGATTGTTTACAAGGTATATGTATACCATAATAATGCCCTTATAATATACTCTCTTATACTTTAATATTGTAACACCCCTACTATTAATACTATCATTACCGTTCAATCTCTCGGGTTTTCAGAGTCATGCAGCGGATACATACTTACATACAATGGGTGAAACAATGCCGTTAGTCACCCACGTGACTAACAAGGCTATTACTTCTATATACAGCATCGGTCTGATGGACCGGAATCCCGAGTACTACACATCTACAATACTTACTCCATTTATCAGGCAAATATTACTACAATGCTCCATTCAATACTTGACTCCTTCATAATCCATACAATACAATATACATGACCGAGTTTACTAGGTTCCCAATACAAATACAATGCTTCTTCTAAGTTCATATGTACTCATTAAGAGTCTACCCACTACCCATTCCTCACAACTACTTGCTTCCTGAATACAAGGGTGTGCCACCGGTCTCTTACCTTGACCAAAACCGCTTCGGGTACCTGCACACTAAAAACGTTCCCCCGAGGGGGTCAGCTTTCGCTGAGCATGATAACCGCATACCCCGCGTACTAGTGAGGGTACGCCGACCACTTGGTCGAATACATGCGGTTGATTTCATTCAAACATACATGCATACATGCTCTTATACATAATATTACAATACATTACGCAAGACATACACACATACATACACTTCATTACATACAAGGAATACAATATCAACCGTCCAATACATACTTACCTTCTTCCGGAATACGCCTACTCATTACATACACAATATACAATTCTTGTTAGCTTCATTGGTCCACCCGGGTTAATCGGGTGGAGATTACTCGTTACTCCATACATACGCATACATACTCATACTAATACTCATACATACTTACTTACTCTTACTCATGTTAAGTCGTCGGGACCTCCGGCCCGGGGACTACTCCGTCCCACCACCGGGATTTACTTGGTTCACCAATCTAGGATGCTACCCATTTAAGGGATTTGGGCTGTGGACTAGTTTTAGAACCAGGAATCGGATCCAACCTCTTGTGTCTCCTCATCCTCACGCGTGGCCGAAGCTATATCGGACTTCTACTCATTCCAATTTATTCCTTACTTATGTTAGGAGTTAGGTGGTTAGGAATTAGCAGAAGTCACTCATTCAAGCCACATACACAATACATTATTCATATACACATCCATACAAAATACATTACGATGTACAAGTACGCTACGAAATACATTACACTTCATCATCATTCATATATTTCATGAATTATACAAACTATTGTTCGAGACAAATATCAAGAACAATGTAAACAAGCACAAGTAAGTGCAATATAGTCCGATTCATGCATTTATCTTATTAGGTGATCAAATAAGCACACAAATCGGGGTAACCAGATTAGGATACAAAGCATGAAGAAATCATACCTTTCACCGTTGTACTTGTATCCCAACATTCCTCCGGTGTTCACAAATCAAATCCTATGATATACATACGATCGAATAATTAATCTAACTATCATTAATTTAATTCGATTATTCTTACGCTTCCTAACTCATACTTACTAAGTCTTTACATTCACATACTTACATTTTATTTACTTACTTTTCATTACTTAACAATGGTATGCTTACATATATATGCACATATGTATAGGTGGGTATACATATACATATTATATATATATACTAATCATAATCTTATAGTTTTTTTTTGTTGTAAGTTTTGACTCAACCGGACTTGCAAGGTCGGTCGCAAGTCCGGTCCATTCCAGTAGCTTTCATTACAGGAAGATTTCTGGCTCGACCAAACTTGCAAGTCTGGTCGCAAGTCCGGTATATTCCAGAAGGTTTTAGACGGAGAAATTTTCTGGTCCGACCGAACTTGCAAGTCCGGTCGCAAGTCCGGTCCATTCCAGAAGGTTTCAGACGGAGAAATTTTCTGGTCCGACCGAACTTGCAAGTCCGGCCGCAAGTCCGGTCGATTCCAGAAGGTTTCCGTCTTTGTGATTCTGGGCTCGACCGAACTTGCAAGTCCGGTCGCAAGTCCGGTCCGGCCCAGTATTTCAGTTTAAAATTCTGTTTTCAGTTCTATTCTTTGCCCATTGTTTTTCCAATCTTCCTACATGTAATCCCACATGTTTTAACACTACTTAGGCCCTTAAAATTGCCTTAGTTCATCCCCCAAATTCCTTACTCATTTCTAAACCCACATACACCATTTTCTTAACTTCTCCCCAACACTTGCAACAGTTTTACACCCTCCAATGCTACAGATTTTTGTCCCAACTTCTACCATTCATTACTCCTTCTACCAATGCCACTACTAGCATCCCAAATACCTCATCTTACCATGCCAATTCATTTCCAAGCAATTGCACCATCTATACCCAAGTCCAACATTCATTTATCAAGTCTTATACTCTAGTTCTTCCTAGCTTCTCCAAGGCATTCCTAGCACTCTTTGCTACAGATTTTACATCCTAGTATTCCCATACTTCAAGTACCATTCCATGGTCATTAAACATCTCTACTATCCCCAATACATACCTTGGTTCCCCCGCACACCAAGTCATCCATAACTGCACACATTCCTACCAAAATTTTGCCATAGTCCATCTACTTTTCTTACTTAGCCACTCATACACATTCTCACCAAGTCCATTCCTAAACTAGCCACACCCATACAAGGGTCCTACCAGCATTCAAGACAATACCAACTCATTAATACTTCCTCAAATACCAATACTAATACTCATACACAATCATTTGGCTCCAAGGCCTACGATTCACATACTAATTCACAAATACTCAAACTTCCGCACAAATACTCAAACTTCCAATACTATAATTCCAATACAAGATTTTGGGTTCTTCAGTTAGTTTGCCCATTCTCATTAGTCTAGTGCATTAAAACTAACATTAGTAAAGAGCTCTTACCTTGAGCTTATAATTCCTTCTTCTTTTTTCAATTCTCCTTCTCTTTCTTTCTTGCCCAAATCGACCATGTGGGGAATGGAGTTGCCAAACTCCATTCCCATCACCCAATGAACACAAAACAACTACAATTAATATACTAACCCTTAAATTAATGCTAGTTTAATGAAATGTTTAAAGCAAGCTTTCTAGGGTTTACCTTTGGAGTGTTTTAGAAGGGGGTTTAGCCCTTGGTTCAAGAAGGTGAATCCACCACCATTGCAAGGTTGATATTATGCTCAAAAGAGAGAGAGAAAACAAGGCATTACAAAGGGGCAAAAATCGGTTATGAAGTAAGGTGAGGAGAACATGAGTTTTTCATGTAGATTTTTACCTTAATGGAGAGAGGAGACTCCAAGCTACCCATTGGTGCCATTTTCTCTTTGAATGGGGTATACCCACGAAAATGAACTTCCTCATTTTTGGATTTTGAAAAAAGAGAAGTGTAGAGGGAGATGAGGGGAGTTCAAATATGTAGTTATTTTTACCTTTGGAGTTTAAATGAAGGTGGAGCATGGATGGAAGGGTGAGAAGCCATTGAAGCTTCTCTTGGAGCTCCAAAATCGCCCACGCCAGAGGAGAGAGGAGGGAGAAATCGGTGGGGATGAGGAAGGAGAGAGATGAGAGAGTAGAGAAATGAGTGAGTGAGGAGAGAGAGAAGGGATAAAGTAGTTTTTACTTTATTGCTTTTTGCTTTTGGCTCTCTTATTTAATTAGCTAGTTACATGTGTGTGTGAGGGTGTTATTTGACTATTAAAAATCGGTCCCCCTACAGTTATACTAGTTGGAGCGTTTTTCGTCTTTTACAGAAAACGCTCGTTATTGTACCCGGTTTTGGTACTGTTCACTAACCGGGCCCGTTTTCCAGAATTTTCTCGTTTCTTTATTTTTATTGGTTATTAAGCTCCCATAAATGCTTAATAATTATTATTTAATGATCTATAATTTTTACGGGTCTGTTTGACCACTTAAAATCACGTTTTCGGGTTTTCTCGAAAAATGTGCGTTAAAGCTCTATTAGCGTTTTGATACCTTATTTGGATCCGTTTTCATCGGGAGTCGTTCCCATATATTATTTAGGTCTTATTAACCCCTTAGGATCCATATAATACGCTAACCAAGGTCTCATACCTCCTTTGGTTATTTAACACTTATTTAGTGTTTTTCGCCTTTTAAACGTTTCTTTATTTCTTTTGGATTTATTTTTCCTTACTAGTATTAATTAGGTACCATTAGGCCCTTAAATACGTATTAGATTAATTTTAATCCCTATATTTAAGTTCGGGGTATTTCAATCTACCCCCCTTAAGAACTTTGTCCTCAAAGTTATTCGAGGTTATGGGATTACTATACTTGCTCATTCATACCAGTTTATGCCAAAGGTCATACACCCTCCCTCCTTGCAATTCCCAAATCCATCCCTCAAGGTTCCTACATACCATACCATACCAATATACAATAGTTACTCCGATCTGCGCTACTACTAACTATCCGGTTCCTCATTACAAAGTTCATACATACATACAGTGCAAAGCTATCCCCAAAGCAATGCAATACACATACAATCCCGCAGGCACTCCGGTCATCTAGACGCAGGACTCCTCTATGTCCCGCTGCCTTTGGAATAATACAACATGCTACACTACTATCTTTTGGATTTATTTTTCCTTACTAGTATTAATTAGGTACCATTAGGCCCTTAAATACGTATTAGATTAATTTTAATCCCTATATTTAAGTTCGGGGTATTTCAAATATAATGTCACATTATATCATTTTAACCTTATAATATATTGTTCATTGTTTCTAAAAATTCCAAACTAACCATATACTTTCGGTATTTTAATTTTCCTCCCCTTTCATTTTTGATTATTTACAAAACCACCCCAAATATTATTTGTTGTTACTTTTTCTTTCATTTTTTAATTTATAATCTAAGATTCCAAAACATTATAATATACAACATATATATATATATATATGACTAATTCGAACAGCATCCCCCCTCTTTTCCAGATTTATACTATTACCCACAACTTTCTTATTATTACATATTACCCCTCTTTATTTTGTAAACTTACAATTTAATACCTAAAACTTTATATTATGCATATTAACTTGTTTAATTCCAAAAGTTCCCAAATTTGTTTTATAAATTTTTGAACAGACCCTAGGCTGTTCCAATATTATTTTCCACCCATAAGTTTTGGTTATTTACATAATAACCCCATAAGTTTTATTAATGCCACATTTTAATACTTAAACTATATATTATAATCCTTAGTTTATTAAATTACTAAAATCAACCTAAAATTCACCAAATTTATGTACAGACCCCTACTGGTCATATTAACCTCATTCCAGCCCATACTTTTCAAAAATTACATAAACACCCCAAATAGTTTTATAATTTTCATTTTTAACTTAATACTTTATTTAAGTTACCAAATCAATTACTTATTTTTTTCCAACTTGGTCAAACATCATATATTGTAACACCCCTAATACGCACATGATACTAAATGAAATCGCAGCGGAATAAAATAACTAAACAGTAACTAACGCTTCGGTGCTACAACGCCGTCAACCACCCACGTGGTTGACAAGGCAGAATAAATACAATTGTACCGGTCTGATGATCAGACTCCCGAGCATAAAACTAAACCATAAATACATTATATACAATACCGAGTGTTTACATAACCTTAACTGTATAACATCACTGTAAACTGCCACAACCAAACGTATATAACGCCACAGGAGCACAGGCGCATCCCGGGCCAACATCCAAAAGTATACAAAAGTAATCACATCCTAGGATCTAAAGCCACTCCGCTTCTTCGATCCTCATCCTGCAGTATAAGAAATATGGATCCCCCGAGGGGGTCAGCAACCCTTGGCTGGTATGGCTAACGCGCAGCCCATCGGCTACCGGGATACACGCAGCTAATTGTCATGATAACATGGCATTCATTTATATACATAACATAACATAACATGGAGCATAGCATCAATGGTGCACAGCTCATCATCACATACACGGTGGATCTTCGTTCCACAATAACAAACCACAAGGGTCAAATAACACAAGAGCCTAGAGAGTGATTCACCCTCATGTCAAGCTCGTTAAACACACTCATTACCGTTCTGTTAGACGAACGAGTAACTTAAGTCACAGATGGTTCGGATTTAGTGACCCGAACACACCACACAAACACAGGTTCCCACTAAACCGATCATAAGTCAGAATAGGTAAGCTTTGGAAGAAGCTAGCGGGAGATCGAACGCCAAATTAAGGAGAACAATCTTAACAACATAAGAGTCGAATCTGATTCAGATATCTACTCTTAACTTACATGCATGACCGGACAACCGGATTCCTCACTTCCCAGTTAACACTTGTTAGAAGTTCATAGTGGAACTTAACATCCAACGCACAGTAGGTGGTAAGTCATGTTAGACACACACGAGGGAAATGAGTCACAACATAACATAACATTAATATGAACAACTGTAAACTCATTACATGTTTAAATCTTATAACGTCATAAACACACAGAAAAACATACAACACACAAACCGGTGTAAACCGCTAGACAACAGACTGCAAGAAAACCATACCTCGGTCCTTGCCTCGAATGGTTTCCACCTTGAGAGAATCCTAAACACATTAGTAACGTCGGTTAATTTACGCACTAGTCCATTATTAACATCATCTACTCAACATTACTAGTTCATTTTCATTTTACACTTGTTACAACTTTTCATCCTTTTAATTGCCTTTAAAACCCACCTAACATGTCTAACATAACCTTATAATATCATTACTAACCAACTACCATTTTTAGATAACAATTCCCATCTTAAAACAATAATTTTTGGTCCATACAATGGCCTGTCCGAACTTGTGTCCGAACTTCCAAGTTCGGACGCAAGCCGTGACTTTAGACAGAAAACAGACGCACGTCCGAACTTATGTCCGGACTTCGGAAGTTCGGACGTGAGCCAAGAAAAATCTAGACAGAAATTCATGCGTCCGAACATGTGTCCGGACTTCCCAAGTTCGGACACAGTTCGAGGATAATCCTAAGGAAGAATGGGTATGTCCTAACTAGTGTCCGGACTTCCCAAGTTCGGACACTGTTCGCGAGTGAGAATCCTTTTACCCAACAGAGCCTGTCCGAACTTCCACATCCGGACGGAAGTTCGGACAAGGCATTTTACTCAATTTCTAAGCCCTCAAACACTTAACCAAATTTCTCCAAAGCCTCCAACACTTATAGTATCTTCTCCTAAAGTTTCTAAGTGGTATGCCTTGCCTATTCCAATCATTAAACCAAGATATTTCTTCCACACAACATCATTACTTAAACATCATTCCTTACAAGCTAAAACTTCTTATGTCATCCTTGAAATCCTTTTCCAAGTTTACACTTCCTCCTTATTCACCAAAGTTTGCCTAAGTCTCTATCTAAGTCCAAAATGACTTTGGTACATACTAAAACCTCAAGATCATGCCTAAGTCCTTCTCACATCTTAAATCACCTTAATGCATGTTTCTTTCACAAGGAAAACACTTAACCATTCTAAATACTCTTTAACTCATCAATCTCATTTCAACTCTTAGACTTCTCATTTATTACCTAAATTTCGACATAGGTTCTCCTAGAACATTATTAAACCAAAACACATTGTTTTTACCCACAAACAACTAAGAACACTAAAAATCCATCAAGCACTTATTATACACAAACTCCACTCATAAAGCACTACATCACAATATAGTGCATAATTTAAATTGCATGGCACTTAGGCCCTTAAATGACATGGCTCTTAGGCCCCTAAGATGCATAAATCATAAACATTGAATTTCCACAATATATTTGCCTTTAACCTGCAAATACACTCAACAACACATATGCCTTTTACTAAGCTCTTGAGAACACTTTACTAAGTCATTCACCATTTGCTCTTTAGGTATTTTTAACAAGCATTATAAGCTCATTTCTCCTAAGGCATTAAACAACATTAGGTTAGTAGATTTACCTCTTTTCCAAACAACTTCTTTCTTGTTTCCTTTAAAAACCGGTAATGGTATTTGATTCTTTGGCAAGTTCTAAACAATATACAAACATTATAATGAGTATTCAAGCTATAAGCTTCATCTCATTGTAAACCCTAATTTTACATTGTTTCAAAAACATTAATGTAGTTGTTTTACCTTGCTCTTTGAAGAGAGTTTGAATATCTAGCAAGAGAGGACTCCACCTAGTCCATGAAGAGTTGGAATGAAGCTAGAACAAGGTCACACAAAGAGCTCCTTCAATATATTTTCGGTTACCACAAAAACATGAAGGAAATAAAGTTTTTATTTGAGATTCCTTACCTAGAAGCAAAGGAGAGTAACAATATGTAAAAACAAGCTCAAGCTCCTTCAATGGAGAAACTCCATGGCACCGAAATGGTGGTCTTGGATTTTTAAGAAGATAGGAATGAAGAGCTTGATGAGAGGAAGAGATTGGTGGTGTTTGTTTTTGGTTTGGACAAGTGAGCAAGATTTTACAAGAGATCAAAGTGGAGTTTTAATGGAGGTGTGTGGTATTACCGTGAGAGAACAGAAGAAGGAAGAAGAGAGGTGGGAAACCGTGTGAACAAGGAAAGAAATGAGAGAATGAGATAGAATTTGCTTTTTGAAGATATTTATACTTTGTAAAGTAAAAAGGGTACTTAAGTAGTTTGTTTATTTTCTTAACAAGCTAACAAGGGTGGTGTCACCAACCTTAAAAACCGGCCCCAAATAGTAGTATGAGGGTAATATAGTCTTTATTTGTCAATTTAATTACTTATGCAACATATGTTACAAAATAGCTTATAAAAATCACTATTCATGAAAACAAGGCACATAGAAGTGAAATTTTTGATTTCCCATTGATATAGACATCCAAATGTGATATTATATAGTACACATACATATTTAAGAGTAATGATGGACATCTAGCCAATCAAAACTCATTTACAAGACAATTTTTCAAAAATGTGCTTTAAGACTCCTTAAAGCACATTTTGTGTTTAAACTTGTTTTCAAGCTTGGTTTTCTTTGGTAATTGATTTAATATGTTCATTAGTGTATAAATGAGGTCTTGGTAAGTTCATTAGGTCTTAACCAAGTTTATCCCAAGCTTAGAGCACATTTTGGCTCTTATTGACTTTAAAGCACATTTTGTGTTTTCTTTTGTTTCAATTTGTTTACTAATGTTTCTAAGACTCTTTTTAGTCTTAATACACCATATTTAAGTGTTTAAACAATATATTAAGGTTTGGGGTATTTCAATCTACCCCCCTTAAAAGAACTTTGTCCTCAAAGTTCATACTTCCACATATCCTAAATATTAGCACACGGGAATACTTATAAACAATACTTCCATACATCATTAACAACATACTTACATAACATTGGACACCAGGTCCATACAACATTATCCACATCATTCAGACACAACGGTCTGTAATAACAACATAACATAGACGGTGTATTCAAATACACGTCGTACACACACAACCGAAACGGCTCTACCCCCCTTAAAAGGGGTACGCCCCGTACCCTATACACATAAGGACTAAGAAGTAAACAATGACGGGTACTTCGCCTTCATCTTATCTTCCAGCTCCCAAGTGGCCTCCTCAACGTCCTGGTTAGACCAAAGAACTTTCACCAGTCTCACGGACTTATGGCGAGTGTCTCGAGTCTTAGTATCCAGAATCCGTACCGGAGTCTCCACTGATCGCATGGTCGGCTCTAAGGTTAGCCTTTCAGGCTGAAGCACATGAGACGGATGAGACATATACTTCTTCAACTGGGACACATGAAATACATCATGTACCTTGCCCAGCTCGGCGGGTAGGTCTAGTCTATAGGCTACCGGGCCGATCCGCTCCGTCACACATAAGGCCCCACATACTTTGGGCTCAACTTGCCCTTCTGGCCAAAACGAAATACTCCCTTCATGGGGGATACTCTCAAAAATACCTGATCGCCCACGGCGAACTCCAGGTCACGTCTGCGCACATCTGCGTACGACTTCTGTCTATCCTGAGCTGCCTTCATGTTAGCCCGGATCTGGCGAACTTCTGCCTGACTTGTTCAAGATACTCTGGTCCTATAATGACCGTCTCACTCGACTCATCCCAGCATAATGGCGTGCGGCATGGTCTACCGTACAAGGCCTGGAAGGGAGACATCTTGATCGAAGCATGATAACTGTTGTTGTAACTAAACTCGATCAGATGTAACTTATCAATCCAGCTGGTCTGAAAGTCAAGTGCACAAGCACGTAGCATATCCTCAAGTGTCTGAATGGTGCGCTCACTCTGACCATCGGTCTGTGGGTGAAACGCTGTACTCAATTTCAGTTCAGTACCCAATGCCTCTCGTGTAGACTTCCAATATCTGGATAAGAATCTGGTATCTCTGTCAGATACAATCGTTTTCGGTACACCATGATGTCTTACAATTCTTATCAAAGAGTTCTGCCAATCTTGCCACTTTCCAAGTGTCCTTCATCGGAATGAATCGGGCCACCTTGGTCAGTCGGTCAACTACAACCCATATCATATTCAGACCTCCCCTTGTAGGCGGAAGCCCTACTACAAAGTCCATGGAGATATCATGGAACTTCCACTCAGGCACTGGCATTGGCTGTACCATACCACCAGGCCGTCGGTGCTCAAACTTGACCTTCTGGCAAGTGAGACACCTCAACACATAATCACTACATCTTTCTTCATTCCAGTCCACCAAAAATACCTTTTCATACTCTTATACATCTTTGAAGCTCCGGGGTGAATCGAAGTAGTAGAACAATGGGATTCACTCAATATGCGCTCCTTCAACTCAGCGCTACTCCTAGGTATACACAATCGGCCATTCAGCCTAATCAGGTCATCATCGTGGAGTCTGAAGTCGTACTTCTGACCCTCGAATGTGCCTCAATAAGCTTCTGCCGGATCTCCAGCATACTGATCCGTCATCTGAGCACTCCGCACCTCTTCAACCAAGCCAGTATGAGAGACTAGCGAATGGAGAGAGTGTGCTCGGCGACTCAGTGCGTCAGCTACCACATTTGCCTTACCCTCTTTATATTGCAGATTAATATCGTAGTCATTCAGAAACTCAACCCACCTTCTTTGCCTCATGTTCAACTCTTTCTGAGTGAACAAGTACTTTAAGCTTTTGTGGTCAGAATAGATTGTCACACTTACCCCATACAAATAATGTCGCCATATCTTCAATGCGAAGACAATGGCACCCAATTCTAAGTCGTGGGTAGGGTAGTTCTCCTCATGCTTCTTCAGCTGACGGGAGGCGTATGCTACGACCTTCCCGTGCTGCATCAATACACAACCCATACCTCTGCCTGATGCGTCGCAGTAGACCTCAAAACCATCTGGACCGTCTGGTATAGTCAGGACTGGTGCAGATGTCAGAGCATCCTTGAGACTCACGAAAGAACTCTCACAGTCGACTGTCCACTCGAATGGTGCATCCTTCTTCATTAAGGAAGTCATCGGCTTCGAGACACTGGAGAAGTCCTTCACAAACCTCCTATAATAACCTGCCAGACCGAGGAAGCTCCTGATATCAGTGACTGTCTTCGGCCTAGGCCAGGTGCGCACAGCATCAATCTTTGCCGGATCAACAGCGATCCCGGCCTCAGAAATCACATGTCCAAGGAAGGATACTTGGTTCAACCAAAATTCACATTTCGAAAACTTTGCATACAACTGGTTCTCCTCAGAGTTTGTAACACATTTCTCAGGTGGCTTTCGTGCTCACCTCTATTTAGAATACACAAGAATATCATCGATGAAGACTACCACTGATTGTCCAACTGATCTTGGAACAAACGGTTCATTAAGTCCATGAACTTAGCTGGTGCATTCGATAAGCCAAACGGCATAACTGTGAACTCATAATGCCCATACCTCGTTCTGAAAGCTGTCTTTTCGATATCACTATCACGGATGGCAATCTGATGGTATCCGGAACGTAAGTCTATCTTGGAGAATACTGATGCACCCCTCAGCTGATCAAATAGATCGTCGATGCGTGGTAAAGGGTAACGGTTCTTCACCGTAACAGCATTCAGCTCCCGATAATCAATACACAGGCGGAGGCTACCGTCCTTCTTCTTCACGAAGAGGACCGGCGCTCCCCATGGTGAAACACTAGGGCGGATAAAGCCCTTGTCAAGTAGGTCTCTCAGCTGCTCCTTGAGCTCTGTCATCTCTGCTGGAGCCATACGATAAGGTGCTTTCGCAATGGGTCCAGTGCCCGGAACTAAGTCGATCTCAAACTCAACCTCTCGTGCTGGCGGCATGCCCGGCAGTTCCTTAGGAAATACATCAGGAAACTCCGACACTACCACGGCACATCTAAACTCAGGGTCTCTCTCTATGTCCTGGACATAGCAGAGGTATACATCACTCCCTCGTCGTAACTCACGATACATGGCCATGGCGGTGATGATCTGAGTCGAAGGCTCCCTGGGCCTCTGGCGGTATGATATGGTAACCCCAGATGGACTCCGAAGAAGCAGTCGATGCTCGGCACACAGGATTCTGCCCTTGTACCGCTCCAACCAGTTCATCCCGACAATCACATCAAATCCAAGTCCGTCGAACTCTATCAGGTCGATCGGGAACTCTTCACCTCTGATTCTACAATGACATCTCGGTGGTAGCGGGTACACCTGATCCGCTCTTTCGATGGGAGAGTGACCAAGAAGTCTGGCATCTCCTCTCCATCTAACCCCAGCCTCTTCGCAAAAGATAGCGAAACAATGTGTGTGAGGCTCCAGAGTCGAACAAGATCGATGCATCCACGCCATTCACTGGAAAGGTACCGGTGAGGATTGTGCCGCTCTTGCCGGCTTCTGCCTCATTGCAGACACTCAGTGTACCTCCCGTTCCGAGTGCACAGCCTAATTCATTGGCAAACTAATAAGTACTGGGTAACAACACGGTTGATATACTTCAATAACTCCACTTTATTCATTAACACTTCCTCTTTACAACATTGTTGGTTTACATGGTTGATATAACTTAACACATACATAACTCCCTTAACATATACTGGCTTAACACATTACAAAAGTATACAAGGCTTTAGAATTGTCTGAAGGTCAAATTCAAACGTCCGGGTTTCATGTGTGTGGCATTGATCACTGCCGACGGTGCGGTATTCAGTTTGATCTTCCTGATGCCATGATATAGCATCCTTGACTGCCCACCCATGATTAACACATCTCCTGACTTTAATATTAACTTCCTTGCGAGATCAGCACGCTTCTGCTCGCCATACACAAATACTGCGGTATCACCAATGGACCAAGACACCACGGGTACTCCCTTACTTAGAGACTCGGGTGACTCGTCCTTATCTTGGTGTAAACCTAACCGTCCACCTTTCTGGTAGAAGTTCACAATACACAAATCTGCTTCCACATTGGAATTGAATCCGTTTCAACTTGTTGAGCAATTCCCACGGCGTGATTAACGACCGCACGGAACTCCTCAGGTATACTTGGTACTATTGCTCCATCTTCAGCTCGCACTTCTTGATATGACTTGGTGTAAGGGTTCCAGTCCTTACCCATGCACATCATCTTCAATTGCATTCTTGATCCGTTCGGATATTCAGGTGTGTAGAAACCTCCAGGTTTAGCTCCAAGTTCGTCGCATCGTCTGATGATATGGACTTGTGCTTCCGGTGTCAGGTATCCACTTAAGAGTATCATACCTGGCTGGATAACCTGACATTGCTCCATTGGAAAGTCGGTGATGTTGATGGTGGTTTCTTCAGGGTTTGGTGTGGGTGGGATTGGATAACATATATTGAAGGTTCCTTTAAGTTTAGAATTATCTAATTAGGTGTCTTTCACACTATACTTTAACTCCTTACTCACATGATAATACACTTGGACTCACTAATACACATAAGCATGAAATGCGGTATGCAATCACTTATTACATTCAACAGTTTAGGCGGTACCTGGTCTAGAAGAGGGCCCTGGCGCCTCAGACCGGTCCACCACATTCAGGGTGGCCTTGCTAGGTCCCGACCCCTTCCCCTTCTGGGAATCAGTGTGCCTCTGATCAGTGGGTGGCTGGTTAGCCGTCTTCGGGCCATCAATAGCTGCTGTGGCCTTACCCTTCCACTGCCCCTTGGGCTTGTTGACTCTGCTGTTGGGGTTCCGGTAACACTCGTGGTCACGGTGACCCCACTTCTCGCAGTATCGACACTGCACCTCATTTCCCTTTGCAGTCCTTGCCGGGGTGGTCTCCATTGCACCACTTACAGTAATAGTGGCGCTCCGGTCCAGAGCCCGTGCTAGCTGCTAACACAATACACACTCAGTACTTGTTTCACAACTTATCAATACACTCAACTTATCACACAAGATTAAAAATTACCCTTAGGTGGGTAAGAGCGTAGGGGCTTCGCCGCATAAGCATATGTGAGCTTCAGTGGCTCCTCAGCTGTGGTGGTTTGGGCTTGGCCCTTGTCACCCTGGTGCTGACTCTTCTGGGGCTGGGGATAAGGTTTCTTCTTCTTCTCCTCCCCCGTACCCCTGCGAACTCTGGCCCTCGCTCGTGGCCTTGCGCTTGTGCGCATTCTCCTCGTCCCTCAGACGGACGGTGATCTCCACCTTAGCAGCGGCATGATAGCACTCCTGAATTTAGGATGGTCAGTCATGCCCCGTAATACATACTCACAAACTCACATTAACACTCACTTGTAGACTACACATATTCACATCACTCTTTATTTAAATTACCTGCAAGGTAGTATACTCAGCTGGCCCCATCCCATAGCGAAGACGGTGGCTGAGACCGTTGTAGAAACGGTTTACCAGCACCCGGTTCGAGTATCCCAGGTCCGGTAACAGGTGGACAAGGGCGGTGAAGGCAGTGTAATACTCATCAACCGACACCTTGTCCCCCTGCCTCAGACTATCCAGCTCAAGGCGCTTGGCCTCTTGAACGTGCACAGGGTAGTATTTGGCTCGCAGCAGAGCCGTGTACTCCCTCCAGCCAAACTGAGGATCCGCCATCCGGTCCTCTCTCACTAGCTTCCACCAGTTTTGTGCCGAACCCTTCAGATAGTAAGCGGCAAGACAGACCTTAGCCTCTGCGGGTACAGCCAAGGTCTCGTAGGCGGTCTCCAACTCGGAGATGTACGCCTCCAGCTTACGTGGGTCGGTCTCCCCATGAAATGAAGGGGGTCTCAGTCTGCCAATGCCTTAGTTGGTTGATATAGGTGAGGTGGTTCTTTCCTCGCCGTTGGTCTCTCGTGGCGGTGGCGGTGGTGGTTGAACTCCGGGCATCTGCCCCTGCTGGATCGCAGCTACAAGCTGGGGTACCATCTGGGCTACAGCGGCTGCTACAGCCTCAGCCATAACCTGGGCCGTAGTATTCTCGCCCTGGTCACCCACAGTACCAGTACCACTTCCGCGGCCTCTACCGCGCGGTCTACCTGCCATCTGTATTCACATGAATATTCATTAGCAATATGCTTGCACACTTATCGGTCCAACGGTTGTAACGCTTCCCGACAATAAGGTATCTCCACACTTAGTTAGTGGTTAACCTTTCCATAACTGATCACTTAGGTAACTGTAGTTAGGTTTCCTAACTCGGTACATTCCTAAGCTCGGTATTCTAGTCATCAGAGCGATACTTCGCTCTGATACCACTTTTTGTAACACCCCTAATACGCACATGATACTAAATGAAATCGCAGCGGAATAAAATAACTAAACAGTAACTAACGCTTCGGTGCTACAACGCCGTCAACCACCCACGTGGTTGACAAGGCAGAATAAATACAATTGTACCGGTCTGATGATCAGACTCCCGAGCATAAAACTAAACCATAAATACATTATATACAATACCGAGTGTTTACATAACCTTAACTGTATAACATCACTGTAAACTGCCACAACTAAACGTATATAACGCCACAGGAGCACAGGCGCATCCCGGGCCAACATCCAAAAGTATACAAAAGTAATCACATCCTAGGATCTAAAGCCACTCCGCTTCTTCGATCCTCATCCTGCAGTATAAGAAATATGGATCCCCCGAGGGGGTCAGCAACCCTTGGCTGGTATGGCTAACGCGCAGCCCATTGGCTACCGGGATACGCGCAGCTAATTGTCATGATAACATGGCATTCATTTATATACATAACATAACATAACATGGAGCATAGCATCAATGGTGCACAGCTCATCATCACATACACGGTGGATATTCGTTCCACAATAACAAACCACAAGGGTCAAATAACACAAGAGCCTAGAGAGTGATTCACCCTCATGTCAAGCTCGTTAAACACACTCATTACCGTTCTGTTAGACGAACGAGTAACTTAAGTCACAGATGGTTCGGATTTAGTGACCCGAACACACCACACAAACACAGGTTCCCACTAAACCGATCATAAGTCAGAATAGGTAAGCTTTGGAAGAAGCTAGCGGGAGATCGAACGCCAAATTAAGGAGAACAATCTTAACAACATAAGAGTCGAATCTGATTCAGATATCTACTCTTAACTTACATGCATGACCGGACAACCGGATTCCTCACTTCCCAGTTAACACTTGTTAGAAGTTCATAGTGGAACTTAACATCCAACGCACAGTAGGTGGTAAGTCATGTTAGACACACACGAGGGAAATGAGTCACAACATAACATAACATTAATATGAACAACTGTAAACTCATTACATGTTTAAATCTTATAACGTCATAAACACACAGAAAAACATACAACACACAAACCGGTGTAAACCGCTAGACAACAGACTGCAAGAAAACCATACCTCGGTCCTTGCCTCGACTGGTTTCCACCTTGAGAGAATCCTAAACACATTAGTAACGTCGGTTAATTTACGCACTAGTCCATTATTAACATCATCTACTCAACATTACTAGTTCATTTTCATTTTACACTTGTTACAACTTTTCATCCTTTTAATTGCCTTTAAAACCCACCTAACATGTCTCACATAACCTTATAATATCATTACTAACCAACTACCATTTTTAGATAACAATTCCCATCTTAAAACAATAATTTTTGGTCCATACAGTGGCCTGTCCGAACTTGTGTCCGAACTTCCAAGTTCGGACGCAAGCCGTGACTTTAGACAGAAAACAGACGCACGTCCGAACTTATGTCCGGACTTCGGAAGTTCGGACGTGAGCCGAGAAAAATCTAGACAGAAATTCATGCGTCCGAACATGTGTCCGGACTTCCCAAGTTCGGACACAGTTCGAGGATAATCCTAAGGAAGAATGGGTATGTCCGAACTAGTGTCCGGACTTCCCAAGTCCGGACACTGTTCGCGAGTGAGAATCCTTTTACCCAACAGAGCCTGTCCGAACTTCCACATCCGGACGGAAGTTCGGACAAGGCATTTTACTCAATTTCTAAGCCCTCAAACACTTAACCAAATTTCTCCAAAGCCTCCAACACTTATAGTATCTTCTCCTAAAGTTTCTAAGTGGTATGCCTTGCCTATTCCAATCATTAAACCAAGATATTTCTTCCACACAACATCATTACTTAAACATCATTCCTTACAAGCTAAAACTTCTTATGTCATCCTTGAAATCCTTTTCCAAGTTTACACTTCCTCCTTATTCACCAAAGTTTGCCTAAGTCTCTATCTAAGTCCAAAATGACTTTGGTACATACTAAAACCTCAAGATCATGCTTAAGTCCTTCTCACATCTTAAATCACCTTAATGCATGTTTCTTTCACAAGGAAAACACTTAACCATTCTAAATACTCTTTAACTCATCAATCTCATTTCAACTCTTAGACTTCTCATTTATTACCTAAATTTCAACATAGGTTCTCCTAGAACATTACTAAACCAAAACACATTGTTTTTACCCACAAACAACTAAGAACACTAAAAATCCATCAAGCACTTATTATACACAAACTCCACTCATAAAGCACTACATCACAATATAGTGCATAATTTAAATTGCATGGCACTTAGGCCCTTAAATGACATGGCTCTTAGGCCCCTAAGATGCATAAATCATAAACACTGAATTTCCACAATATATTTGCCTTTAACCTGCAAATACACTCAACAACACATATGCCTTTTACTAAGCTCTTGAGAACACTTTACTAAGTCATTCACCATTTGCTCTTTAGGTATTTTTAACAAGCATTATAAGCTCATTTCTCCTAAGGCATTAAACAACATTAGGTTAGTAGATTTACCTCTTTTCCAAACAACTTCTTTCTTGTTTCCTTTAAAAACCGGTAATGGTATTTGATTCTTTGGCAAGTTCTAAACAATATACAAACATTATAATGAGTATTCAAGCTATAAGCTTCATCTCATTGTAAACCCTAATTTTACATTGTTTCAAAAACATTAATGTAGTTGTTTTACCTTGCTCTTTGAAGAGAGTTTGAATATCTAGCAAGAGAGGACTCCACCTAGTCCATGAAGAGTTGGAATGAAGCTAGAACAAGGTCACACAAAGAGCTCCTTCAATATATATTTTCGGTTACCACAAAAACATGAAGGAAATAAAGTTTTTATTTGAGATTCCTTACCTAGAAGCAAAGGAGAGTAACAATATGTAAAAATACAAGCTCAAGCTCCTTCAATGGAGAAACTCCATGGCACCGAAATGGTGGTCTTGGATTTTTAAGAAGATAGGAATGAAGAGCTTGATGAGAGGAAGAGATTGGTGGTGTTTGTTTTTGGTTTGGACAAGTGAGCAAGATTTTACAAGAGATCAAAGTGGAGTTTTAATGGAGGTGTGTGGTATTACCGTGAGAGAACAGCAAGAAGAAGGAAGAAGAGAGGTGGGAAACCGTGTGAACAAGGAAAGAAATGAGAGAATGAGATAGAATTTGCTTTTTGAAGATATTTATACTTTGTAAAGTAAAAAGGGTACTTAAGTAGTTTGTTTGTTTTCTTAACAAGCTAACAAGGGTGGTGTGTCACCAACCTTAAAAACCGGCCCCAAATAGTAGTATGAGGGTAATATAGTCTTTATTTGTCAATTTAATTACTTATGCAACATATGTTACAAAATAGCTTATAAAAATCACTATTCATGAAAACAAGGCACATAGAAGTGAAATTTTTGATTTCCCATTGATATAGACATCCAAATGTGATATTATATAGTACACATACATATTTAAGAGTAATGATGGACATCTAGCCAATCAAAACTCATTTACAAGACAATTTTTCAAAAATGTGCTTTAAGACTCCTTAAAGCACATTTTGTGTTTAAACTTGTTTTCAAGCTTGGTTTTCTTTGGTAATTGATTTAATATGTTCATTAGTGTATAAATGAGGTCTTGGTAAGTTCATTAGGTCTTAACCAAGTTTATCCCAAGCTTAGAGCACATTTTGGCTCTTATTGACTTTAAAGCACATTTTGTGTTTTCTTTTGTTTCAATTTGTTTACTAATGTTTCTAAGACTCTTTTTAGTCTTAATACACCATATTTAAGTGTTTAAACAATATATTAAGGTTTGGGGTATTTCATATATAGTCAAGGTTGACCACCCAAACACTCCTTTGACAAGCATTTATCAGTAATTATGAAAATACCCCTCTTATCTCTCTAGTTTTACATTTAAGTGTTTAAACTTTATAAAAATTACATTTTATGTTTTTAAAATTACTAAACAACCCCCATTCAGTTTTATTTATGGTTTAGCACCCTAAACTTTGTTTATTTACGGTTTGACCCCCTTGGCAAGTCTTATGTTCATTTTAACTTTTATAAAGTTTATAAATCATAATATAACTTTATATTCAATTTATGCTACACCTAAATTCATCATTATTCATCCAAAATGTTCCTAGGTGAATATGCTCACTAAAATTACATCTTTGCACCAGAAACTTAAATAATACATTTAATCACCCAAAAACTTAATAAATAATATTTAAAGCCTTTAATAACTATAATAAAAATGGCCTAAACACATGGCCTTAAACATAACATAAACATAGTCATAAAATGGCATTAAAATGCCCGCAAACTATATATTATATGCGGCTTTGTTACAGATGTTTCTCTTAACTCTTAAAAATCATTTTTCTTTCACTTTTAACTTATAAACTTGACTTTAATAAGTCATTAGCACCTAGATTCACCAACCAAACATATAACCATCATTTATTACACATTTTCAAGGTTTAAACAGCACATATACCAATACATATTCTCGACCATATATGTTACAAGATAATAACCTTTTTAAGCTTTAAGATGGTTTTAAGAGTTTGTACCTTGTATTAAATCAACCAAGGAGTCCAAGCAGCTCCTATATGCTCCCGACACTGTATATATACATACCTTAGGTTATATTTTATTTCATGACATTTTGCTTAACTATGGATAAGCTTTAAAGCTTAATTAAGGAGTTTACCTCTTTGAACTTTGGTTTTCGTCTTGGGAATTAACTCAGCACTTCATGGGTAGCGCAAGGACCATTCGGTCATATATAAACCATGAACAAAAGTTTAATTAGTGATTTGTCCCAAATGACAATTTTAAGGAGTTTTTAAGCAAGATTAAAGAGAGATTTTACCTTGAAGTTTTGGGAGATTTTAAGTGTGGTTCTCGGCCACCTATAGCAGTATTAATAACCTTAGTTTTTGTAGGAAAAAGGATAGGAGAGATTAAGGCTTGAATAGCCATGGAAATCCATGATTTTACCTTTATTTGAAGCCCTTTTTAGGTGGGTTTTGGAGCAGCTCTTTGGCTCAATGAAGAGGGCTGGAAACACTATTCAAATGTATGTCAAAAGTTGTAGAAAAAGAGGTAAGTAACACCTCATTCTCGGATTTAATATTGAAGAGAGGTAAAAGGGTGTTTTAAGTCATTTTCCTTACCTTAAGGTTCTCAAGAGGTTCCCCTAGCCCTTGGGTTGGTCTTGGACGTGGGTTGGGTCCTCCAAGGAATTGTTGGTGCCTTAGATAGAGTGTGAAGAGTTATTTTTGGCCATAGACACAAATAAAAGAAGGAAGGTGTCTTAGAGCACATTTTTTTACCTTGACTTACCAAGATGATTCCCTTGAGTTATAGCTCTTATGTAACGCCCCTATTTAACATATTTATAGCGGAAATAAAATACTAAAGGCGTACAGACCATCGGGTTCCAAACACCCGGCACCAAACCTCACCAATTACAACTTAAAGATTACAATTGTAACGGCCTGAACCTCGAGAAAACTTAACAAAAATAAAACAGTAATAAAACACGTAAACTCTCCACAACACCTAATCCCATCCCAATCACTCGTTCTCTTTGTGGCCACCTGTAAAATAACTCGTACCTGCAAGATAAAACCAAGCAGCCCACCCCGAGAGGGGTGGGTCAGTTCCCTGGAATGGAACTGGTACGATCCTCCCAAAAACAAACTTATAATACAACTCTTAAACAAATAATAGCTTGAAAACAATCACTTAAGCCACATAGAAGAACAAGGCATTTCACAAAACACCATATCAAGATAACAAATTAAGAATAAAGATAAATAACAGAAAGGTAAAGTTAGTGAAACAAAACCACACCATGTGTTAGTGAACATCCAATGTCTTAGTTAAACCCAATTCCCGTTAGGAGTAGAAAGACTCAGATAGTCACAAAGGACTAGGAATGAAAAGATAGATCCAAGAATCAATAACTCATGAGTGGAATAAATCAACTGGGAGAGATGGCCCCCACCGCCAAGTACGTCCTTTTAGGACAGGGGATATACAGCCCCTCACTGTCTACTACGTCCCTTTTTAAAATACCCCTAACATTTAAATAATTAAATATAAGTAAATAAGTATTATTTGGGGGTTATTAAACCCTAAAAAGGCATATAAACACTTGGGCGTTAAAAACGCACCTAAACTCCTTAAGGTTAAAAAATGTGCGTTAAAGCCCAACCTTAAGATAAACAAGTTATATAAGCTCTAAAAATCATATGAAGTTAACCAAGGATCACTTTATGACCTTTAAAACACAAGTCCAAAGTTAGAACTGAGTAAAAATACAATATGCCCGGGAGTTCCCTTAAGGGCCCCTTAAGGCTCGAAAGTCCCAGAAATACATTATAAAATAAAGTAAAGCATTACACGTCATTCTAAATACACAATAACACTTTAATTAACATTTAAGATGAAGTTCTCAAGATAGATTCTCAGTTAGAGACAAAGTTCTCGGAGGTTCCTGATGAGGGCCCCATAAACCCACGGGAGTGCCTCGGAGAGGTACCGAAGTGGCACGAACTCCAATATCAATCATTCTAAGAGTTCCAATCATCTATATTCATTATTCCAAAGAGGTTTCTCGAGCTACTTTCACAAAAATTAACAAAGTGCTCAGATGATTTTCTTAACGCTCCTTTTGCCCCGGGAGTGTCCCGTTGGCCCGAAAATTGAGTTACAAGTTTATATAACCCCATATAACCCAATGTAACACCTTAATATATTATTATTGACTATAAACAATGTCAATAAACACTTGAAACTCATAGTGACTAATTAATTTCCAGAAAAATCCTTAAAGCACAAAAACGCACCTTCGGGTGTCACAAAAATGCGTTTTACGCAATTGCCTTGAAGTTTTTGAGGAGCCACGAGTTGATAAAATTAAAAGTGGATAAAATGCCCATCTAAATCAATTGATGGCAGTACTAAATTCATAGTACAAATGGGGGCGATTTTTGGGACAAAAAGGTACCTAAAATCAGCATTTTTACCTTAAAACTTTCATCTTTTACCATAATAAAAATGTACCAATTAAATGCTGGAACCTATTACACATATTAGTATGGTCTTATTAAAATATAGTGTAACAAAAATCAAATGAAAAATCAGTCCCATTTGACCACCAATGTGGGCGAGATTTAAGGCCATTTTTGGCTAGATTTTTACAAAAAATATTGTCTTATGCTAATGTGACTCATCTAGCATATATTATATGATAAGTAACAAATGATTCAGTCAATTTGGGAGTTCAATACCGATTTCCCTGCAATAAGACAAGGAGGGATTAGTTTAACAATAATCATGGAATTAAATGTGTCAAAAGCAAATATTAGAACTAGCTACTTTTACTAGACAATTATACAAGTAGAATTGGTTGATCAAGAGGCATGTGAGTGCCGATAATGGGCAGAGCATCATGGAGTAATTATTGCTGTTAATGATCAAATAAAAACAAAACAAGACTAAGCCTAATCTAATGCCAAGAATAAAACAAATTTTGAGTGGTCTCCTAGCATGCTTTAGCCGTAAGGCTACATGAAGATGGGGCTGCTACCTCCATCCGATTCCTGCATGAATAAAAACAAGTGTGTGTCATTAATAAACTTAATAAGACTTAAACTAATTAGCATGATTGACTAGTTTTGCAATTAACAAACTAAATGACTCCTAGAACTCCCACTCAGCCGTAAGACTACTTGAAATAGGAGTTGTTTAGTTGCTCCATTACAGCCGAACACACCTGCAAAAAAGACAAGGTTAGTACAATAATTAAGTTCATTTAATGTTAGTTAATTACCTTGATCAATTACCTATGACTTAGGCTTAGTCATCATCCAAGTAATGACCTCTCCATTACCGTAAAACAAGAGGTATTAGGAGACAAGTATGATCAGATTTTTGAAGTCTAAATAAACAAATCAAAGACATAAAATAAAGACATATTACTAACCAATAATTCCCATTCCTATCCAGCCTTGTTTCTTCTTAATACCTCATGTAGCACACTCACTTCCTTGCCCACATAACCGTATGGTAAGCTTCTCTCCATCTTGCACTCTCTTTTCTCCATTTCCTAAGTTATTTCCTAAGTGCTAATAAACTCCATTAATGGTGTATTAGTTCCTAACA
This sequence comes from Limonium bicolor, assembly GCA_023374045.1. NCBI lineage: Eukaryota > Viridiplantae > Streptophyta > Magnoliopsida > Caryophyllales > Plumbaginaceae > Limonium > Limonium bicolor. The sequence continues at coordinate 156,130,768 of CM041780.1, forward strand.
CCATTTTAATGTAATTTCCTAGCTAATTCTATAAAGTCTTGAAGCAAGAAAACATCCTAGCAACCTCTACAATTTTCGCCAAGCATAGGTGCTCCAAGGAGGTTCCTAAATTCAACAACAACACAAGGAACAACAAGATCAAGTTAAGGTATATTTTCATGTTGAAAATCTTAGGAAAATTCCTTAAGCAATTTTCGAAATTTAAAACCTTCTAAATCCATATTCTCTTCATTATTTCATGAAGGAAACTTGGATCTACAATCATCCCAAGGTGTATCAAAAATACCTTGTTAAATTCCTAAGGTAAACTCTTGTAAAACTATTTCGAATATTATCTATAAATCCTTGTTAGGAGTCTAACAAATAGATCTCCTAATATATATAAGGTGGTCGAATTCTCTACATCAATATAGCATTTGAGAGCTTCGAATTCAAGGAAAAATCAAGTACAAGAATTGTCTTGATTTAAGGGTAAGTTTATATAAACAAGGTTTATTAAGTTTAAGTTTAATTTAAGCTTCAAACTTTAGTATAAAAACTATGTTTAGGCCATGTTAAAATTAAGGCCAAAAATATTTAGTTAAAGTATCAAGAAAAATAATTTATAACATATAAGATAAGGTTATTACCTTAAGGTATATATTTGGATCACAAAAATTAATTATGTTACATATATATTAAAACCAAATGGTCTAGGGATTTAATGTTCTATTTTTAGTTTATAATCATTCTAAGTCATTAGCATAATTTTTAGAAGTGTTATATGGCTTATATACATTTATATATACATATTATAAAGTTTAAATCAAGTTTTAAAACCATATGGTAAAACTTAATTAAAGCCGAGAGCAATATATGGGATTTGGTGAATTTTGGAGTATATATAAGTATATTAACTTATATTATAAATTTTGGGAACATTAAAAATAGCTACAAGTATTTAAATGGCTAGTTTAATAAATGATGTGGCTAAAATGCAAATTTTGAAAAGTTTGGGGTGTTTAATTTAATTACCGAGAATGAAAGGGTGAATTTGGTATATTTATATATAATATAAGGTAGGAATTAATATTATGAATTTTGGTGAATTTAAATAAGTGTTTAAGTGTTAAAATAACATTTTATAAAGTTTTGGGGCTATTTTGTAATTATTGAGAAGTTTAGAGTTAAAGCCGAGTTACTTATGATTTTATGGGTTTATTAAAGTATTAATTATGAAATTAAGTCTTGGTCAAAGTGTTGACCAAAAACTTTGGGTTAAAATGATTTATGACATAAAATATTAAGTTTATAAGAGTTTTGGGGTGAATATGTAATTTATGGAAGTATATATGAAAAATAGAATTTAATATGGGGCGGAAATGTAAATTGAAGAAAGTTGCAGATTGTTTTGGTTATTTTAGTGAATTAAATATTAAAATTATAATTTATAAGTCAATATGTAACTTATATAAAGTTTTGGGATTAAAATGTAAATATAAGGAAAGTATATGTCAAGACCGAAAATTAATGAGGTCATTTGGTAATTTATAAAAATTAGAATATCCATTTTGGGAATTACCAAAATATTAAGTGGCTAATTAGTAAATTAAAAAGGTAGTATGGTTAATTAATAATTACAAAGGTTAATGTGGGTAATTAGTGAATTATAAAAGTTATGAGGTTATTTGGCAATTTATAAAAGTTAACATAATTGTTTTTTACAATTTTCGAAATTAATATGGGCTTTAGTAATTATAAAAGTATAGGGTTATTTAGTAAGTTGTAAAAGTTAATGGGATCAATTATGATTACCGGAAATTATATGTGGTTATTTAGTAATTTATTAAGTTGGTGGGTATAATATATAAATACCGAATTATTAAGGTTGGTTTTGTAATTTAATAAAGGAAGCAAGTAAAACTAGGTAATATAATGTATTATGGTATATTAAGTAGTATAATATAAAGTTTATAAAATAATTTTGGTTATATAAAAATGACCAAGTGATAATATAAAGAATAAGTAAAAATAATTATGGATGTATGATTGAGGAAATAAAGATATACAGTACAGTGGGAATTCATTATCATATGTGAATATCACATAAAATAACGAACTGTTGAACTACCTAGAGTCACTGTAAAATAACAGGGGGAAATAAAAGAACATACAAAGTTATTATACAACGAGTATAAACATTACAATGACAGTACTATATATTTAATGAATAGTTATATTAATGTTACCCGGTACTGCATGTTTAAATAACAGCGTACGGGAAGGAACTACTGCACAGGAACTTGTCAAGCTAGCAATTACTTGGTGAACGGTATGTTAATTGTGTGGTCTGAATGTCCTAAGGATATCCTAAGGTCCAGACATTATGTGTTAATTGTTTAAGAGCGATATCTATGATTTATGTGAATGATATTGTATACTGTATTGCTCAACTATGTTGCGTTATATTTGTACGCGAACGTCTTATGACTGGAAGTTTATACATCTAAACTGGAATGAGACTAACTGACCTAAAGGTATTATTGAACCTAACTGATGGTCAACTGTTATAGTCTTAAATCAAGGGTTGGTTATTATGTCACTGACAAAAAGGGCTAACTTATAAGAGAGGAATCCAGATTGTTTCGACTTTCTGGTTGCGCATTGTGATCACTACGAGGGACTTCAATGGAGAGTCACTCAAAGGAAATTCATCAGCCACATTCGGGGATGCGGAAGGCACTGTCGTTGGTGCACAGGTTCGACCGGATCGGTCAATTAACCAGGGCCTAGGGTCACTGGTAACAGTTCCAAAGGAACACAGGGGACTACTGTCCATTAATAAGTTATTAAGAGTTGTCTTAACATGACGCCTGAGGTGGAGATTTAATTGGAAAAGGTTAAGTGAGTGGTTTAAAAGATAAAGGTCAGGTGGCTAACTAACAAGTACAATTTAATGCGTATCTTGTTTGGTGACTGTTATGGATTATTAATGTGTGATTATTGGTTATTGCTATGAATTATTGTTGAGAGATTATTGATGTTGTGTACTACTGTACACCGAAGTTTGCAGGTGAACTGTTATGTGATTGTTGAATGTTTACAGTTATTACTGTTATCATAGTAAACCGGTATTTTATGTAATGAATCTAATATCAAGATGGCTAAAACGACTTAAGGAATCCAAATGATTTAAGACTACATTTAGCATAACAACATTTCGAGTGCTGAGCCCTTCATTGGGCCAAACATTCCAGGTTGTTGAAGAAGACTCAAGCCAGAGTGCGGGACACGGGGGTAGTAGGTGTTTTCAATAAACACCTTTGGTTTCATTTTGTAATGTAATAAGGAGATTGTTGTATTTCATTAGTTGCTCATTTAGTTGGATTTGTTTTGTAATAATTAGAGTGCTCAGTATCTATTCATCACAGCGTGAGAGGTGGTAATGTTGGAAAGAGTAAGGATGCCTTGTTACTCACAAGGGTGAGTAACGGCGTGTGACACCAAGGTAGTTAGTTTTATTTTCCGCTGCGAAATGTTATTTATTTTGCTACGACATGCGACGATATTACAGGTTTAGGATTAGGGGTGTTACACTTTTGGGACAGGGGATATACAGCCCCTCACTGTTACTATTGATGACGCGCACGTCGAAACAACAAGACCCAGCTCATGGATGAAATGATATCCAGAGTCAAAAGAAGAATTTACCAAAATTGACCTTTTCCACATTCTCACTAGATCACTAACTACCCAGAGCAATACCAAAACACTCAGTCCTACAGAGTGCAGAAGCGTAAACCCTAAGCAGTTAATGTCTAACGGAGTAACCAAATAGAAGGAACCAATACCCATGTAAGTTTCACATTCAAGGCTCAGTTAGTCACACAAGCTGAGTTAGTCACACAACCATTTCCTTTTAGAAATTCCTCTTAAACTCAATTAGCGTTTTTGAAAACGTCTCATAGGTCAATCAACAAAAGTATCGAGTACGAGAAATCGTACCTGGTATGTGAAGTACAGTAATTAACTTGAATGAGTGATTCCCCAATAGTAACCTAATTAAGGTGTCCCAAGTGTCGATTAGTTGAGGGACTCATAAACTAAACAACCTTCTTTCTTACTGATTAATAGTTCCAGGTTTACCATTATTCTCTCACAAGGATTTGGGCTTGACTTGTTAACTAAATCCTTTGTTAGACCCATTTCGTTTAGTTTGGAATGATTTAGAATTTATCCCTGAGAGTGGCCCAAACTCTCTTTGAATTGTTTAAGTGGGCTTTTGGGGTTCATAGACTTGGGCTTAATAAGTTAACCCAAGACCGTGTTACGCTTATGTTGTGTAATTAAACCCTTAAGTTACTAATGACTATTTAATTACACACCGATTAAAATCCTAAGGTTTAATATAATATTCTTCTTATTATAACTAGCACAAGGAATGTTATTTCCCTCATCTATTTTAATGTATTTATATACATATATATATATATCTTTATGTATCAAGATTTATCCAAAACATTTTAAGAAATTTTATTGTATTAAAATTATGTTTAATAACTTTTAGGCATAACCCCAACCGATATACGGTTTATAAAATAAAGTGTTTTCCTTTATTTATTTAATATATATAAGTATACCTGTATTAGAATTTAATTAAGACACCCCCTATGTAACTTATTGTATTTAAACTATCTTATTATCACAACGTTTAACTGCATTCCATGTATGTTTCATAAAGTATTCCTTTTACTATATCTTAGGATATTAGCTCTTATAATATTTAGTTAACATAAGTGTTAATTTATTAGCTCCCTGCTTTACTCTAAGTTACTACTTAATTCCCCTTTTATATATGTGTAAATATATATATTTTCCTTAGTTTTAATTAAGAATGTTAACATAATAACTAAATGTAGATTAGTTTAGTTCCTTGATTTAACCTAAGTTACTATTTTAATAAGTATATAACATATATGTAAATAATTTCACCTCTCTTAAAAGATATCACCCAAAACATTTATAACATACTGTTATAAAATGTTAATTTAGTTTCCCTTATCTTACCCAGCTTAAAAGTTTATTAACAAACCATACTTTAATTTTTGGTTACATTAAAAACCAATATTATAAGGTATTCTTATGAAAAACTCATAAACACAAAAACCCACTTACCATTGTCCAAAAAATTCCCAAATTTAATATACAGTAACTATAACATTTTATACATATTATAAAATTTTTATTTCATAAAAATATCTTTTTAAATTAACCAAATAATTCCAGAAAACCCGTAACTTGCAAAGATCATAACTTACGTTTAAAAACTCCAAAACCATAATATTTTACATCCAAAAAACTAGATTTAATAAGGAATCTATGGTTAAAATTTCAAGTCAAAATACATTCGGGAAGGTCATTAACTAAATTCAACAAGTTAGAGTTAAAACCTGAAATATTATAAAACTGAAAATACTCTTTATAATCCACGATCTAATCTCGACCGTCCAATTCTTTAAAACCCGATCGGACGGTCCCTGAACCTCTAGTTCTTCAACGAATTCCATTCTATACCCGAGTACTAATTCGACAATTTCTCCTAATCCACAGAACGAAATTGAGTGATTCTTGTTTCTATGGTTTCGAAATTCAATTCCGGTTCCAATGATACCAAATTCGCTAGCTAACATGTAGAATTCAATGGTTTTCGATTCTGGTTCGAGGTTAGGGTTTAGTTTGGGTTTCCGAATTCGAATCTCACAAATTCACTCAATCTAATGCGTAATTGATGCAATTGGAACATGGTTTTGACCGATAATGTAATATAGATTAGCAAGGACGAAAGAATTTGAAGAAAAACTTACCAGAATTGCTCGAATCGAAAGGATTCGATTTCGGTTTCTGGAAAATTTCCCCCTTTACAACCCGACTGAGTAGCCAACTTTGCAACGGTATAATTTTCAGTACAGAACGAGTTAAAACTAGTTCTTGGGCTTAATCTAAAGAGGAAACTTAACTCTACACAATGATAGCAAGAACTCACCCTGACTTGCACTACATAGAAAGAAATCGGAGCTGAAAGTTACGAGTTTATACCTTGCGTTTTCTGGAAAAATCTATGATTTTATGTGGTGACGAATCCGAAACTTTAGACACCTCGCTCTTCCAAACGGTTGGGAATTGGCTTTGGTCATCAACATGAAAGTTGTAGAGGGATTAGAGCTCTTCAAAACGAGCTAAAGAACACGAAATTTAGCTGAGAAACGAAGAAGTTATGGCGAGACGAAGTTACCTGAAATCGAAGGAAAACTGGAATCTACAGTTTCGGTTTTGCAGGGTGGCTACTTTGGATCGAATTTCCGGTTGATTTAGGACGAACTAGGTTTAGTGTGAGTTATGGTTGTCAAGAGGAAGTGTAGGAGAAGACAACAAAGAAGACGACACTCAAAAATTCCAAAAGATGAGAAAGTTATGAAGGTCACAAGTTAGGGCAAAAACTGGTTACGGTTTCCGGAAAAATAGGAGATAAAATTGACTAAGTGTTGGGCGCGTATCCTGAGGCGCGCGGGTGAGTCAGCAGACTTGCCACATCAGCATTTTTTTCAAAATTTTGGCTCTAAACTTCATTTGATCATAACTTTGGCTAGGATGATCCATTTTTGACGTTCTTTTATCGATCTTCATGGTTTTCCATAACCTATTTATTGGTATAGGTTTCATGGCTGGTTTGACCATTCTCAAAAAGTCAACCCTAGCAAGGCTCTTTAGGGCTTCTAGAATTTTATATTGACTTTTATGTTTCAAAACAATGTTCCAACTCTTTCTAAAATCTTTATAATATACTTGGAGTGTTTATAATTTTTCCAAGATTTATTGACATATAAATATTATTATTAAATTCATAATACAATATAATAATATATGGTAATCCAATATTTACTAGTTTTCTTTAGGATTAAATGGGAGAAATCCCATGATTAAATTTTCATAATTCCATATAAGGATATAATGATTTATTATTCACAATTCCATACTACATTATAATAATTAATGGTATTATTTACGGTTTTAATAAAAGAAATCCCCTAAATTAATTTAAATTAATTTAGGGCTATTTCATCTTAAATGGCCCATAATCTCTTAGAAAATCTGTTAAAATGATAAAGGAAGAGTGGGTGATGATTTTGATGCAAGAAAATTGAAGTTTGGAGGTGAAATGAGCCTTAAGACTCCATTATAGCTTAAGGTGTGTTAATGAAGGTTGAAGATGGTGAAGGGAGCTGATAGTCTCGGCCAAAGGAGGGAGAAGAGAGTGAGAGTATGGGCAAAGGAGAATGGGATGGCTGATTGGGGTATTAGATAAGGAAAATTCTTTCCTAGCTAGGTTTAGGTGTGTAAGAGATGTTTTGTCTTTTGTTAGTTTCTTTAGTGTTCTTTTTGTCTTCTAATGATATGTGCCTGATTTTTATGCCCCCTTGACAGCATATACAGCCGTGGGATGCAGGATCTGTTGGGAGATATTTGTTTTGTGTGATAGAGATGAGAGGAAGAGTGTGAGAAAGGAGCTTTTACTTTTTTCCTCTTTGGGACATTCTTTGTCTCCTTTGTTTTTTGTCCCTTGTAGATTAATTCCCTATTGACTACAGATTGCAGCCGACCATGAGGGGTGTGGGGGACCATTTTACCATGCTAGACTTTAATATTACAACCTTAAGTTTGTACACTTGTGACTTAATTTATGTGTTAGGTGATATGTGTTATTATTGTATTAAGGTGTGTATATAGGTGGTTGTTGTGTTTAACAATTTGTTTGACTATATAAAATGTTTTATATAGTCTAATGGGTAATATTTATGATATTTAGTACATGCACTAATGTGTTACATGTAGCATTGACTTTAGGAGTTGATTTTCTCCTTAATAGTGTTCTCTCTTTGATTAGAGATTTAATATATAGTTTGGTCTGTATTATGTTATTATAGTGAGTATTCGGGATACGATAGTCGCTCACTTGTCTTTATATTCAACTTTGGATTAGTATGTTTAATGGTTGTAAATATCTCGATCATCACTGCGGTTATAGTTTTAAGTATTATATTCGTTTCTGCTTCTTTACTCACATGAGTGAGTAATGACATGTGACACCCGAGCAAGGATGTTTGTTACTCCCTCCATCCCTTCTTCACCGTCTTGTTTACTATTTAGACATGTCGTTTGATTTTAATATTTAACATATAAGATAATATAATTTCACAAATCTAAGTTTTGTAATTGATTCCTTATGTGATAAACTACACAATCCAAAATATTATTTTGTAAAATTAAATTATCTTATAGGCTAAATATTGAAGTGGAAAAATATGTCAAAATGCAAACAAGAAGATCAAAGTGGGACTAAGGTAGTATTTAATTACCGCTACGAGACGTTTTTAATTATGTCACAAGAGTGATTATTATGAATTAACGAGAGGGGTGTTACAGGGATGTTACAGCAACTCCCTATAGCAGATTAATATGTCATTCAGCTCCAGGTGAAGATGAAAAAAGAGAAGATTCATCTTCGATTCATCTCCTCTTCAGCATTAACTTTATTAACCAAAGATCACTGTATTTTTTATTTTTCAATCCCTCTCAGCGTTTATATATATAACATTCAGAATTTTTATTCAAAATTAAGTATGTAGTTTAGATCTCGAAGTTGGACGTTCAATATAACATTTTGAAATCTATTCATAATTAATACTACTTCAATAATATCTGTCGTTTTAGAAATTTGCACACTTATTAAGAAAAATATTTTTACTTTTCTATCTAAATAATATTTATTTTTGTGTTGAATAGTAGGATTAGAAATGAAAAAAAATATATCAAAAAGCTAGAATGGCAGATATTGTTAAACAAGAATCCCACCCTAAAACGACAGATATTAATTAGGGAATATCTAGTTTCGGTTTAGAAGTTGGACTTTTTTTTTTTTTTGGTGAGCATTAGAAGTTGGACTTTTGTTTCAAGATTGTAACCTCTAATTTTGAAAAACTAGTTTCAAACGGTATCTTAATTGAACTCTCTAAATCAGGAAAATATCGAATAGACGAAAGATGATTAGCACTGCCGCCGTGCTGCGTGCGCCAACCAGTGATCATTCTGCTCACAAGTGGCGAGTCCTTCCAAACCTCACCCACTGGCCCACTTGCTCTCCCCGCGCTCCGTCTCTCTCCCTCCCATAAAATTCCGAAACCTGCCTCCAAGTTGTCAAAAGAGAAAAAAAGAGAGAAATTCCTCTTGTTCCTCCTCCCCTCACTTCTATTCCCCTCTCTTGTTTCTTCCCTACTCCCCTCAGAAATGGCGACCGTATCCATCCCAGACAACCTCTCACGCGACCAGTACGTCTACCTCGCGAAGCTAGCAGAGCAAGCCGAGCGATACGAGGAGATGGCGAAGTACATGGACAAGCTCGTCGTCTCCGGTGGTGCTGAGCTCACAGTCGAGGAACGGAACCTCCTCTCCGTCGCCTACAAGAACGTCATCGGATCTCTCCGCGCAGCCTGGCGGATCGTCTCCTCCATCGAGCAGAAGGAGGAAGGGAGGAAAAACGAGGACCATGTCGCACTAGTGAAAGACTACCGCGGCAAGGTCGAGGCCGAGCTAACCGATATCTGCAACAGCATCCTGCGCCTACTTGACTCCAACCTAGTCCCATCGGCAACCGCTAGCGAGTCCAAGGTCTTCTACTTGAAGATGAAGGGGGATTACTACAGATACTTGGCTGAATTCAAGATCGGCGATGAGCGTAAGAATGCTGCTGAAGACACCATGGTTGCTTACAAGGCTGCTCAGGTAAGAGATTTCGTTTGATCTGGTTTTAAGTATCGCGTATGAGATTTGTTGTGCGCGCCTGCTGTTCGTTGCTGCTTGAGCTGGTAGCCGTCGAGTTTTAGGGCTCGTGTACGTGTTCAGGAACGGGTTTGTTAATTTGGCGGTGTGAGTTTGTTTTTGGATCTTGTTCTGTTGGATTTGGAGCGGTCTGGTTAAATCAGAGCTGATATAATTTGTTCCACTTCCTTATAGAACTTGATTCGTGATGTCCGAAACTACCAGTTGGAAGTGCATCTGTAGATCTGCGTGTTTCTGTGTCCTTTCATGCGTAAGCTATGTGGTGAGGTTTAAGAGATGCGGATGGTCTTGATGATGAATAGTAAGATTCAGTTTGGGTTGAGTGCCTGAATTTAGAGGGAAAATCAGTCTCAATGATAGAAAGTTAGATCATCTAAAGTGATTCCAGAATTCATGTTGATATGGGGTTTGAATTTTCTCTTGTTCAATTTGCACTTGATCTGATCCAATTCTGTTGTGAGAATGTTCAACCTTTCATGACCGATATCAATTTTTGATTCTTTGCGAGCTTTGACTAAGTTATGACGCCTTAGATTCAGTCATTGGAGCCTGTAAATCTGCAAGTACTTGAAGAAACTCATGTTACATACATGTGAAAAGTCTCTGTTTGGCGAAGATTAATGTATGCTTTGTTGCTGTAATTTTCATTATAGATTGACATCCTTAGTTCTATCACAGTTGAATGTTTAAATAGTTGTTGTGATCTGCTAAATGATCAAAGTAGGGTAGTCATCTTTGCTCTACTCTTCCCGAAGCTTTCTTCTACAGACCTAATAATAATGGATCTTGCTCTTCTGGTTTATGAATTTGTTTTCAGGACATTGCACTTGCTGATTTGGCACCGACTCATCCTATCAGATTGGGTCTTGCTCTCAACTTCTCAGTGTTCTATTACGAGATTCTCAACTCATCTGACAAAGCTTGCGCCATGGCCAAACAGGTGAACGAACATCTTTATTGTTTTTGTCGCTTGCTTGCCGGCTTGCTATTTTGAGCATTGTTGCTGTTGACGATAGAAACAACCCCGAATAAAATATAGTAATAGCGTGTGATAATGATTGTGGTAGGAAATTCTATAAATTCGATAGAATTTCCAAATGAATTAGAGGCTGTTATTGGTCAAATATATGTGAGCACTTCGGTATATGCGCAATAAATAATTTCAATAATCGATGATTGCTGAGCGAGCTTTATTGTAATTCACAGGCCTTTGAAGAAGCCATAGCTGAGCTGGATACACTGGGCGAAGAATCTTACAAAGACAGCACCCTAATCATGCAGCTTCTAAGGGATAATCTTACCCTTTGGACTTCTGATGTTCAGGTCTGACCTTCAACTCATTAATAACCCTTTCTTATTATTCTCCTCTTCGCCTAGCACATGAAAGAGATATCATGTCGTCGACTTTATATGCATAAACTAATATACCTTCATGATTTCCATTTCAAGATCTAGATCTTGACGGTGACATTTTTTTTTCGGGAATTATTTTCAGGACCCTCTGGATGAGTCGTAGTAGAGAGATACCTTAAAACACGGCCCATGTCGTCAGTCATCTTTCACTTATACTGTATTTGTCTTCCAGGTTTTGTGTGTTCCTAGAAATTTACGCTTTATTTTGTACAACGTTGGTGCATTAATTCTGAAATTTCAACCTGTCTCTGTTCTACTGTTGCGTCTTTGCCCTCTATTTTCAGTGTTTTGCCAACTACAGGAACATGTTCTTAAAGGCCACATAATGTTAATATCCTGCGCACAAACCGACCATTTAATCATAAACTGTTGAGCTAGGTCTTACTAATAACCATTTACATGTTTGGTTGGTGGGTAACGGGAAAGGAAGGTGCCTCAATTTCAATTCTCACCCCCCGTTGAGAATGGCTTCTAAATAACATCTAGTTATTTATGTTTTTATTCAAATGAATATAAAACTACCTTCTGCCTAGGACTTCATTCATGGTACAAAGTAAGCATCGCACGCTCACATAATTGATGGACCATTTTTAATCCCAAGATATGGTCTCAGGATAAGGTAGGTATAGATTCCATCACATCGTTGTAGTGGGGCTGCGATTCGCCGCTGCCTATCTATTCTCGGTTGACCAAACACAATTAGGCTCCATTCTAAAAAAAAAAGTGGCGATTCACTATTTAGGCCCTGTTCGATGACGGCTTGTAAATTTGATAGGTATTAATGTCCAAATTAATGTCAGAGCGATCTGTGGAGATTAATGTGCAGCTGTAAATATATGTGTTCGGTGATCACGATTTTAAATGGTTAGTTATTTATCTCAAATTACCACTACACCCTTCTTACTTTTATAATAAACTAGAGTATTATTGAAATCAAATATGGAAGTGACGCCTGCATCTCTCTGTACACTGGGTATATGAGTAATTCGCTCCATATCAATTTCTCTCATATGAGCTTAATGGGCTTGAACGCAGGTATTAGCTGCGTTAGCATAAAGCTTCCAAATAACATTAATCGACACATTTTCTCACGGGACTCGCTAAACAAATCGTGGCTTTATGCCAGCGAATCGTTAAAAATCCACGAAACGTTACAGCCGAACGGGTCCTTATTTGCAAACCCCTCACCAAACGCTACCCAAGATAACGTTTTGGTCAATATAATCGAGATTCAGAACGGACCCTTAAAAGCAATTTCTACTGTGATTTTTTTTTTTACAAAGACAAGGCTATTTCTGCAGATTTTTACGATATATGTTGAACACATTGATGACCAGATTCTCGGATACTTTTAAGGCAACGTTTAAAATAATTTTTTATTTTTCAGAGCAGATAGCGTGATTCGTAGAGAAGTTGAAATTTTCCTAAATTTTCCAAAACTTCAAGTGAATTCTCTTTAGTTGATCAGAAAAAAAGTTGTATACAGCAGTTAGCACAATAAACACAACCAGATTCATCAGTACAAAGTACAATGCGGCTCAACTGAGAAGCAAGGACGATCAAACATACCCTACAAGTCCACATCTTTTGAGACATCAAAACACGAACATGACCTATCACATATCCACACTCAATTTTTATTTCCCCTTCCTAAAAAGTGAATATTCACTCCTTTGTGCTGTTCTTAAGCCACTCCAAGTACTGGAGATTGCCACCAGTTATGGGCAGGGAAATCACCTCAGGCACGCTGGTCAAGAAACAGAGAGGAAATGATCCAAAAGATATTGTCCCAGAAACAGAAGGTTATATCTAGCAAGCTGACAACAGATGTATCAACAAGGAACTTACTCGTATTCATGGTTTGCCTTAATATGCTCGGTCAAATCACCTAATAGAGATTCCCTTGTCTTAATAATCAGTAGTTCCTCGGAGTCTGTCTCTATCTGTAATCAGTCATTAATATCCTCATAAATGCCGTATCTCAAATTCACAATTACATGCTAGAGTTCATGTTGATAAGAAACGACAAAAGCCAACTCGCCCAACATTCCATTTTCGGATGATAGCCTGGGATATATATTTGTGTATTTGCTTTCAGGGATGATGGTCAAAGCATATTATTTTCTTAGATAGCAATGGCACTAATGTAAAACTAAGTCGATAGACAATAGCCATACTGAGGGCAAACATTTAAATGAAAGCATAAACACCTTACCTTTCCCTGCCATTCATACACAGATTCGATACCTACATCAAGGAGAAAAATAATACATATTCATATCACGTTGCTAAAAAACGCAAGGATAAAAGTTGCAGAAACAATTTGCACAAGTACATCTCAGAAATAGTATACTCCTCTGCCGACAATGGAAGTCAAGTAATGGAACCAGCAAAACTTGTTGCAAGCTAGTAAACTGCTGTTTTTTAAATCAAAAGCCGTCGACAGAATATTTAATAAGTATACAGAAGACGGGAAATGACAAACGATACACGATGACATTACAAATGGACATATCACCTTCAAAGGAAAGTGATAGTTCCCTCTTTAATACAAGTCAGGTGAAGAAAATCAAATCCACTTAATCACCTGGAACACGATTTACACATGCAGCAAGTCTTGCTTTGACAATGCTCTCTGCTAACTTTTTTCCTGGAAGGGACAAACAAGTGCACACATGAGGTTCACAGGCACCTTTCCATTTATCTCAACTACAATAGCAATGAGCAAATAAAAGAACTCACTGACACCTAGTCAAGAACATGTCATACATACATGCAAGATCAAATGGTGAAGCTCACATCATGCTCAAAACAGATTTAGCTATGGGCAAACTCCATACTGTAGACTGATAGGATATGGGATAAATAGAATAGTTAATAAAGGGCATATTAGTCTTTCCTATAGGGCTTGTTTAGTCTACTTAAGGAGTGGGGAATTTCTGAAATAGGCAGCCATTTGTATGAGATTAGTATCGGCCTCATTGAGGAATTAGGAGGGTGATACTCCTCGAATTGTATCATAGGTATCAGAGCCTTCTTTCTTGGGCAGGAACGTGAGGGTATGGTGTTGGCCGCTTCTAATATGCAGAAGAATGACCAATTTGGTTGCTGCGGGACTGGCGAAGAAAGTTTGTCTCGTCGATCAGGAGAAGAAGACTTTTATGAGGTAGAGGGTTGCCAGATTGGGCTTCCGATTTTTACGGGAGAGGACCCGCATGGATGGCTGAACAAAATACAGTCATACTTCACCATCAATGACATTGAAGATGAAGATCGATTCATGGCCGCTGGACATTGCATGGATGGGGTGGCATTTGAGTGGTTTCAGTGGCTTTGGATGTTATTTGGGACTCTTTCTTGGAGTGATTTTCAGGGATTCTTGGTAGCAAGATTCAAGCCTCCACCAGAAAAAAATCCCTTCAAATCTGAATCGCAAACTGATTTTGCGTTTCAGCCGGCAGAGAAAATTGTTCAAGATGCAGAGTTGAATGTTGAAGACGCGGGGGAAGGAATCACCATACACGAAGTGATTTTTCCAAAGGCATTAGTTGGGAGGAAGAAGAAAACTGGTAAAGGGAAGAAAATAGAAAGGAATCAGAGACAACAGCGAGTGCGACAAGCAAAGAGAATACCTTATCTCAAATTATGTTGCACGTCAGGATTAATGGAGTCTAAAAAAAGAACGAGGCAAAGAATGTTAGTTTGGAAGAAGAAGGGAAGAAGGAAAAGGTTAAAACGAATGAAAAGAATGAGGAGAACGGCCGGTAAATTTGGGATTCGATGGGGACGAAATAGGGAAAATTTTAGCCCTAATTCAAATTTTAGCCCGAATTCAAAATCTGCATCCCTAAGTCCGCCAATCTCTTCTACCGCTAAATCCTTCAGTCGATTTCCTTACACCAATCGACCACCGTCCTCCCTCAGACGAGTTCGAAGACACATTGTTGTCGATCGATCGTTCTCCTGCCGCACTAGTAGAAAGACAGGCTGTCGCTGGAAGAAAGAACAGAAAGTAGAGAAAGAAGTGGGGAATCGGAGGTCCAGGAATTCTACCATGTCAGGTGAAGGATGCGTGCTCAGGATGGAAAAAGAAGAAATGCGCCTAAATGAATTGAAGAAAATAGTGACTACTGTAGATGGGGTTACGAGGTTTTTTGATCAAGTTGACAATGAACGATCTAAACTTGCTTTCTTCAAAATTTGGAGGAACACTGTTGTAGCTAGCAACCTTGCCCAGGCTACTCATATCTCTTATGATGCGCATAAAGAGTTTACGTGTGCTGCTACTAGGAATGGAGAGTTGTTTGATAAAACTGGAACCATGAATGGTGGTGGAAGTAAGCCACGCGGAGGGAAAATGGAGACATCTGTTGCTCAAGGCGTGAAGGAGTGCGAGAAGATGGACATCAAGTTAAAAGAAATTCGTAAACAAATTTCTGATGCGGCATTAAAGTATCAGTCCTCAGAAAAGGTTGTTGCTCACTTGGAGATGGAAGTAGCCAAGAGCCATAAAGAGTTAGGTGGTGGGGGGCGTATGAGCCAGAAAGCAAAAGTTGACAAATACAATTTGTTACGACAAATCGTCACAGGTTCAGATGAAATTTGGTTAAAGGATGATAGTAGAGTAAGCAAAGAGATTGAAGCTTCTGAAAAGGAGCTAGAACAATTCTTGGAGGTGAAAGAATCAGTTGCTGCTTTTATCAAAGAGATGGTACAGAGCATTTACAGTAAAAGAAGAAAGGCGTATCTGTTCAAAAGGATTTCATTCACTTTTTCCAACCTTGAGGACAAGGTTGTTTTAGGGGGGAGAGATGATAGGATATGGGATAAATAGAATAGTTAATAAAGGGCATATTAGTCTTTCCTATAGGGCTTGTTTAGTCTACTTAAGGAGTGGGGAATTTCTGAAATAGGCAGCCATTTGTATGAGATTAGTATCGGCCTCATTGAGGAATTAGGAGGGTGATACTCCTCGAATTGTATCATAGACACTAACAGTTTTTTATTCGATCAGATTGCACACAAATAAGAAAACCAGATCATTAAAAATTGCCAATAAATATACTCTTCTGTGTTCTACCGTATAACTCTCATTTCATTTCTGTATCAGATAGAATAAAATCATAGTATACCTCTGCTACATTTTAGGTAAATATGATATATCCAAGGGGGAATGAGCAGTGAATGAACATAGTTAGCAATGCATACATGTAGCAACAGGGGACACATAGGCACACACTATACAGTTTAAAGCAGGCTCGATAGGCATTACAAATGTGTCTAATTTCAAGGTATCACAAGTTTTTTGAAGTTTAGCAAAACCTGCTTCCTTGTTGGGGACAGTGCAATAGACAACTATGCTCGGAACAGTACTACCAGAAGCTGTCTCCATTCTCGCAGCTTGGAAGGTGGTTGTGGATTGTTCTCTAATACTAAGCTTCGATCTGAAAGCACATACACAGACGTTAGTTCTTAGCTTACTACTTCGAACAAAAAAAATGATAGCAGATGTCAAACGAGAATGAGCACTGAGAAACCAAACGAGAAGAAGTTGGTTAGTCAAGAGTACAATCATCTAATCAGTTTGAACATTCAACAGAAACTTGAGCTGATTAAAGCATTTAAAAGCAGCAACTCTTTGCAGTTAATGGAAATAAAAGATGAGTATACAAATGTGAGAGGAGACTGAATTGTTTTATGTGATTTGTGACTATGTGAGCCAATCTATTTATAGGCTGGATGTATAACGGCTATATGAGAAACTAGCTAAACACTAGCAACTAACTAACAATCTGGACTACAGCTGATAAGAGAAAAATAAGAAGCAAACTCAGTGGCTAATATGAACTATTCTCCAGCAAATAAACAAGAAGCTAAAACTTGAATAAAGTAAGAAAAACATGTGACTAAAAAATAGTAAAACAAATTCAGGATTAATATTTGAACATCTTCCCTCAATCTGATTTGTCATCGAAGACATCTCCATCTTTTCCTATAGCTTGATAAAGGCATCATACGTCAAGAGATTTTGTGAGAATGCCAGCAACTTGATCTTCAAATTTACAACACCTCACTTCTGTCTCGGTCTCCGCAACTTGATCTCTTAAATAGTGATAGTGGGTCTCGATGTGCTTGCTTCTACCATGTATGACCCGGTTCTTTACCCGTCTAAGTGCTGAAGTATTATCAATACAAATCACCATGTGCTTCTTTTGCGGATTATTATTGATATTCATGAGGTACCGCAAACACATTGCTTGGAAAGCACTTGTTGCTACAGCCACATATTCTGCCTCATAGGTTGACAATGCAACAGTAGACTGCTTCTTGGATGACCATGAGCACGCAGTTGTTCCAAAGTTGAAGCTGTATCCCGAAGTGCTCTTTCGATGATGATGTGATGTGAGTGGGCTATTGGATCTTTCAATTCGGCAACAAGAATAGTAGGCCATGATGATGGTTGATTTTTTTTTCTCTTTCGAGGAACACTCTTCGTGAATTTTTTTCTTTGGCTTGTATAGTGTACTAGCAAGAAAATAGCTAAGGTCGTAGGCTAGTAACAACGGATGCAAGGAGTTACTGTTGCTTTGAGACAAAAGAATAAATTGGGCTTTGATACCACTTTGGGATACTGCTTCAACTTTGGAAAACAACTACGTGTTCATGGTCATCCAAAAAGCAGTCTATTGTTGTGTTGTCAACCTACAAGGCATAATATGTGGCCGCAACAACAAGTGGTTGCCAAGCGATGTGGTTGCGATATCTGATGAATCACGTCAATATTCTGCAAAAGAAGCCTATGTTGATTTTTATTTATAATACTTCAGCACTTAGCCTGACAAAGAACCCAATTATACATGGTAGAAACAAACACATCAAGACATAATATCACTATTTAAGAGATCAAGTTGCAAAAACTGAGATAGAAATGAAGTATTGTATATCTGAAGATCAAGCTTTGGACATTCTCACAGAATCTCTAAAGTATGATGCCTTCGTCAAGCTAAACGAAAAGTTGGGAATGTCTTCGATGACAAATTAAGATTAAGGGAGGATGTTAAAATATTAATCCTGAAATTATTTTTCTATTTTTAGTCACATTTTTCTAATCTTATCCAGGTCTTAGTTTCCTATTTATTTGCTGTAGAATAGGTCATATTAGTCATTGAGTTTGTTTACTATTTTTCTCTTGTCATCTTTAGTCTAGATTGTTAGGTAGTTGCTAGTGTTTTTTTTTTTTTATCTCAAATAGTCATTGTACAACCAGCCTAT